>JAULUF010000001.1:34817500-34887500 GCA_031834385.1 Semotilus atromaculatus
CCTCCTCCTCCACCTTGTGTGTGTTCTTCTCCACATGGTTGAGGATGCGACAGTAGTCCTCTTGAGCGACGCACACAAACTGATCCACAACAACATGAGGAAGAGCGATGAACTGAGAGTAGCGCAGGACGCTAGTCTGAACCAGACATGGATAACACACACTCTCACAGCAGCAGCTCATGAGTGCGACGTGTGTGTGTGTGTGTGGACAAGAGCGAGTGCAGGGTTCACGGTGTTAGAGGAAGTTGAGGTGGAGTCTTTATTTTGAGGAATCAGCAGCGCTGCTATATTAGGAGGCTTTTACATTTGGACCCTGACCACAACACTCCATGACCGTCACAGATAACAGTGTGGAGGGACGCACACACCATAGAGTCCGTAATAATCACCATTCAACCCCAATATTTGATATTCTTAGAAAAAATTTGAGAAAAACGAACTAAACTGGAGATTTGTGGCCCTAATAATCAGAAATTGACTCCCAATATTTGATATTTGTAGAAAAAAAATTTGAGAAAAACTAACTAAACTGGAGATTTGTGACCCTAATAATCAGAAATGGACTCCCAATATTTAATATTTTTAGAAAAAAACTAAAGAAAATGCATTGCTTTAAAAAATGCTCTAAAGTGTTTAATTCCTTTAAAGAATAAAGAGAGCCATGACATCTGTGGGCCGTTGTTGGTTATTAGCTGTTAGTTCACTTTCGGCCACTTCCTATCACGCGACTTCAGAAGAGTTATGAGTTATGATTTCATGCAGCTTCTTCAATGTTTCCTATCAATCGAGGACAGAACATGTGGAGAGAGCATGCTCTCCTCATCACAGATATCACTGAGGTTTACGCCTCAAACACTCACTATATCCTCCGCCTGCTCTGGTTACTCACAAATCACATGTCATAATGAGGTTTTAAATCTAGTCATTTTAACTTGGTGTGTAAAAAAAATAATCTTATTTTCAGCTTTTTATTTCGTAATTCACTTATTTCATTATTTTATCTTTCTATCTCATGATTTTATCTTTTATCTTTTTCTCACATAACATCTCTATCTCAATGTTTTACCATAATTTTACCATTTTTATCATAATGATGACATAGTATGTCATAATTTGAACTTTTATTTCATGGTCTCAATTTTCTTTTTTCATAATTATGACAGTATCTCATAAATTTAAACTTTTTATTTCATAATTTGGTCTTTTATCTCACAATAGAAACTTTTTATTTAATAATTACAACATTAATTTCGACTTATAATTTTTGCTTTTTTTCTAATGATTTACTTTTTATTGTATTTTTTTTGTTTTTATCATAATTATGACAGCATTTCATAAATTTTAACTTTTTATTTCATAATTTTGGATTTTATCTCATTTGTATCTCATCTCTTTTTTTTTATATCATAATGAAGATATAGTATGTCATAATTTCAACTTTGATCTCATGTTATCTCCAGGAACAGAATTGCACACCCTGAAGTTTCTCATAATTTTGACTGTTCATGTCATGATGACGTTGTTGTCTCGTAATCCTGATTGGCGAGGCATTTTTCGCTGTAGAGTGTGAGATTCACTGTAGTGTGTGAGATTCGCTGTAGTGTGTGAGATTCGCTGTAGTGTGTGAGATTCACTGTAGTGTGTGAGATTCGCTGTAGTGTGTGAGATTCGCTGTAGATTCGCTGTAGTGTGTGTAGCCCTCACCTGGCAGTCGTCTCCTTTGCTGCACACGAGGCCGCTCATGAACTGTGTGTCGAGAGACGGAGAGATGCCGAAGCTGTTGCCCATACACAGCATCTCTGCTCGTCCCTCAGCATAACTGATCTCCACACTCCCGTTCAGGATCACGTACCACGTGTTCAGCTGCAAACACAAGAGCACAGTTAGAGCATCACACACACACACACACACACACTAGTGTTCAGCTACAAACACGAGAGCACCGTTAGAGCATCACACACACACACACACACACACACACACACACACACACACACACACACACACACACACACACACACACGTCTGGTTCGCTATCTTTGTGGGGACTCTCCATAGGCGTAATGGTTTTTATACTGTACAAACTGTATATTCTGTCCCCTTACACTGCCCCTGTCCCTAAACCTACCCATCACAGGAGACATGCTGCATTTTTACATTTTCAAAAAACATCACTTAGTGTGATTTATACACTGTTTTCCTCATGGGGACCGCTGACTGGTCCCCACAATGTAGGTGATTTCAGGTTTTACTATACTTGTGGGGACATTTGGTCCCCACAATGTAATATAAACATGAGCACACACACACACACTAGTGTTCAGCTGCAAACACGAGAGCACCGTTAGAGCATCACACACACACACACACACTAGTGTTCAGCTGCAAACACGAGAACACCGTTAAGAGCATCACACACACACACACACACACACACACTAGTGTTCAGCTGCAAACACAAGAGCACAGTTAGATCACACACACACACACACACACACACACACACACACACACACACACACACACACACTAGTGTTCAGCTGCAAACACAAGAGCACAGTTAGATCACACACACACACACACACACACACACGTGTGTGTCTACAAGTGAATCTGCTTAAATATCTTGACCTTTGAGTCACTCTTTGTGTTTCTGTCTCTTTTCTCTCATTAAGAAAGAGTGTGTCTTGTTGACCTTCACTGTAGCCCACACACACACACACACACACACACACACCCACACACACTGTTGATCAATGTGAGAGTCTCCTTTAAAGGTCCCTATCATGAATATTTTAAAGTTTCCTAATGTTGTTTTGGAGTCTCTTAAAACAGGTTTACATGCATCAAACATCAAAAAACTGTTTCATTTTCTCATAATATACATTTGCACATCACCAGATTTTCAATGATTCTCAAACAATTCGCAAAAAAAATGAATCAATCTCTCTAAATCCCTCCTTTCCACAAGCTACTCTGCTCTGATTGGCCAGACGGCTCAGTCTGTTGTGATTGGTTTACCGCACCATAACACCGACAGCTCTGCGTGTCCTGAGGCTTCCGACACCGTAAACTAAACACAGTAACGAACAATGACGTCAATTTTACCATATCAATCCGAGCGCGAGTCCGATGATGAAACACTAGAAGAAGAAGAACCATTCATTCAACCCGAACCTCCATCGCAAGGACTCGAGCGCGACGCTTCAGTGATCCACTACTCAGTTTGAGTAATTAATAGCCGAGCTCTAGCGTGAATGACTGATGTATAAACATTGGTAAAACAAATCTTGCTCCATGCTTAATCTTTCCTCAAAGTAGTGAGAACGACAGACAATCTGCATTAATAGACAGTTTTATGTGATAGTGGCCCACAGCTGATCAGCTGACTCGATATTTGAGAAGCAGTCGTCAGTAAAATAAAGGTAACAGGACAAGTTTATGATTATACTGCTGTGGTATCATGGTAAAGATTCATTTTAACCACAGATTCTTCTCATGCTCGTCCTTGGGCAGTGGAAAAACTGTCTTTACCGTCACATTGTGTCCCACAGCGTCTCCTGGACATGATCTCTCCAGTGTCCACAGGATCAGCCGCCGGTCTGAGGTTTAAGTTTCTCTGGTGTCTGCGCGCGCAATAAGTGGGCGGAGCTAATGCTAATGTTTCGCCTTGATGTCATGACGAAACAGCTTATGACTCGTTTGAAAAACAATTAATTTCATTGACTCAGAGTCGACTCTCACTTTTGAAAGACAATAACTTTATATACGGTGCACTTTCAGATTGAAAACTTTGCAGGATGTTTTCATTCACTTAGAGCTTTATTACACTCTACATGAAAGGGCATTTTCAAAAATCCATGATAGGGGCCCTTTAAACTAATTTATGACGTGCTTCACAGTGTGTTCTTGTGATATAATTTCTGTCAATTTTATACTTAATTTCACTCAATAAATGTGTCTGTGTCTCTCTAATGTGTGACAGATCGCAGTAGCGCCTCAGTAACATCAGTGAACATCAGAAGGAATGTTGAAAGATATAGAACAACTTAAATCTCATGTAATCGATCAATCAGTGTTTGGGCCGCGGAAAGACGTCAATGAAACAGTTCTGTGATCAGTATGTCTGCTGGTAACGGCCTTGTAGACTGGTTCTACCTCCTGCTTGTCCTGAAGAATGATGGTCCCCTCCAGTTCCACCACCTCGAACATCATGACCCGACACAACTCTCTCCTCACGGACATGGTCATGTTCGCGAACGCTGGAAGCTGATGCATGAACTCCAGGAGCTGCTCTGTAGAGCGAGAGAGAGAGAGGGAGAGAGGGAGAGAGGGAGAGAGAGAGAGAAAAACACACAAAAACTGATTTCACACGGGCACTTTCCTAGTTCAGGAAACATCACAGAAGTTTAGCTGAGATCTGTGATGTAAACGCGGCCAGAGAGCCGGCTGTGTTCCCGACAGCGAGTGCTTTACCGATGTCGTCGTCGGTGCGGTCCACCGGCTCCTTCTCCAGACACTCGCGCACCAGATCTCGGCCCAGGAGAGCCTCTGAGGAGCGCTCGATGTCTTCATCCTCCTCCTCTTCCTCAGAGTCCACTGGGGCTTCGGGGAGACCCGAAAGATCCACGTCTCCCATCTCACTCTCCGTGGCCTGTGGAGGAACAGCGTTACTTCTGCAGATATTCACACCACACACATTGGGAGAAAAAATAGATAATTCGTAGAGAATAGAGAATCGGTATTAATTCAAATTCAATTGCTTTATTTTTGTCCTTGCTTGTAGACGAGGTTGACAGAAGTTAGCCAGTTTCGTCCCAACAGAGGATGAAATGTGTGATTATCTATGAGTGTTGAGGGACGTGATATCCCAAGTGTACGCCTGTTTGACATGTTCTTGTTTAATGATGTTATGTAAAGCACGTTCGGCTGTATAAATTGTGCAATATAAATAAATCTTTATTGAGGGGCAGCCCTAGAGTATAGTGACGGGGACACTATACCGTAAGAAGCACTGTCCTTCAGATGAGACGTTAAACCCCATTGAAGACCCCAGGATGTGAAATGTGTGGTTATCTATGAGTGTTTAGGGGAATATCCCTCACGCATGGAAGAGCCGCGAGACTAAACGCACTGAAAGCTCATATACTGAGAGAGTAGAGCTGCACGATTCATCTTTAAAAGACTGTGATCTCCATTCAAAACACACACGCGATCTTTCAATTCCTCTGTCTATTAAATCATATTGAAAAACAGTCTTTTCAACCTCATATATCATTATTTCTGTGATGCTAGTTCAAATTATCATAGAAGTACTTGGATAAAAGTTTAAAGTTCAAATATGAACACTGATGTAACGATCAACAGGGCCGGCCCGCGGAATAGGCAAATGCTAGAGGCGCCACTCATCCATAGGGGTGCCACTCATCCATGGGGGCGCCACTCATCCACTCATCCATAGGGGCGCCACTCATCCACTCATCCATAAGGGCACCACTCATCCACTCATCCATAGGAGCGCCACTCATCCATAGGGGCGCCACTCAACCATAGGGGTGCCACTCATCCACTCATCCATAGGGGCGCCACTCATCCATAGGGGTGCCACTCATCCGTAGGGGCGCCACTCATCCATGGGGGCGCCACTCATCCATGGGGGCGCCACTCATCCACTCATCCATAGGGGCGCCACTCATCCATAGGGGCATCACTCATCCATAGGGGCGCCACTCATCCATAGGGGCGCCACTCAACCATAGGGGCACCACTCAACCATAGGGGTGCCACTCATCCATAGGGGTGCCACTCATCCATAGGGGTGCCACTCATCCATAGGGTCACCACTTATCCATAGGGGCGCCACTCACTCATCCACAGGGGCGCCACTCATACACAGGGGTGCCACTCATACATAGGGGCGCCACTCATCCACTCATCCATAGGGGGGCCACTCATCCATAGGGGCACCACTCATCCATAGGGGCACCACTCATCCACTCATCCATAGGGGCGCCACTCATCCATAGCGGTGCCACTCATCCATAGAGGCACCACTCATCCATGGGGGCACCACTCATCCATGGGGGCGCCACTCATCCATGGGGGCGCCACTCATCCATGGGGGCGCCACTCATCCATGGGGGCACCACTCATCCATAGGGGTGCCACTCATCCATGGAGGCGCCACTCATCCATGGGGGCACCACTCATCCATGGGGGCACCACTCATCCATGGGCGCGCCACTCATCCATAAGGGCACCACTCATCCACTCATCCATAGGGGCACCACTCATCCATAGGGGCACCACTCATCCATGGGGCGCCACTCATCCATGGGGGCGCCACTCAACCATGGGGGCACCACTCATCCATGGGGGCGCCACTCATCCATAGGGGCGCCACTCATCCATGGGGGCGCCACTCATCCATGGGGGCGCCACTCAACCATGGGGGCACCACTCATCCATGGGGGCGCCACTCATCCATAGGGGCGCCACTCATCCATGGGGGTGCCACTCATCCACTCATCCATAGGGGGCCACTCATCCATGGGGGTGCCACTCATCCATGGGGGCGCCACTCATCCATGGGGGCGCCACTCATCCATGGGGGCACCACTCATCCATAGGGGCACCACTCATCCATGGGGGCGCCACTCATCCATGGGGGCGCCACTCATCCATGGGGGCGCCACTCATCCATGGGGGCGCCACTCAATCATGGGGGCACCACTCATCCATGGGGGCGCCACTCATCCATGGGGGCGCCACTCATCCATAGGGGCGCCACTCATCCATAGGGGCGCCACTCATCCATAGGGGTGCCACTCATCCATAGGGGCACCACTCATCCACTCATCCATAGGGGCGCCACTCATCCATAGGGGCGCTAGGGCTGTCACTTTTTATTCGATATTCGAATATGCATTCGAACATGACGTGAAATATCCGTATTCGAACTATAAATAAACTATCCGGTTTTGAAAGTCCCATGTTTAGCGCATTTTTTACAGTCTATGATTAGACCGTTTGTGTTTTCATTTTATTGTTTGCCATCTCATCCAGGAGCGGGCGCTCTAAATGTATTGTAGCGTCGGCCCATGACCAAATCAAGCGAATAATTGCCAATAGTCTCCCTGTTTTGAAAATGGAAGATAACGCACAGAACGGCCAGCCTGAGCGGAAAATTACGACCCCAACTCATCTAAAAAGTAGTGTCTGGAAATATTTTGGGTTCTACACCGTAGATACCACTTCTCCCAACATTGACACGCAAATACCTGTGTGTGCGGGCGCGCTCCGAGCGCGTTCTCCACCGCGGGGAACATCGCCAATAAAAAGAGAGCCGCACTTGATCCAGATCAAGTTGATAAATAGGTGTTTCTAGCAAACAATATTAAGAAATGAATTAGGCTAGGCCATACTCCTGCTGCTGTTTAAGCTGTCAAGTTATTGTTTGTGCCGTGCCGTGCTGTTCCGATTCAGTGTTTTTTTTCAATGTAGCCTAATTTTGTGATTGCCTATGCATAGTGCTACTTCATATAGATTAAGTTGATAACCTGCTGTTTAAAACATTGTCAAAGATTTTTTTTTTCTGACAGGCCTGAGTCCTGTTTATGACTGTCAGACTGTTAATAAATTTGTGATTGAATCTCCGTTACGGTGTTTTTCTTTTTGTTTTTTTGGTTGGGGGGGCGGAGCTCGTAGAAATTAGAATATATTCGAATACATTGCTTGATATCCGATAACCGTTCGAATTTGATTTTTCTCAAAAGTGACAGCCCTAAGGGGCGCCACTCATCCATAGGGGCACCACTCATCCATAGGGGCACCACTCATCCATAGGGGCACCACTCATCCATAGGGGCACCACTCATCCACTCATCCATAGGGGCACCACTCATCCACTCATCCATGGGGGCGCCACTCATCCATGGGGGCACCACTCATCCATGGGGGCGCCACTCATCCACTCATCCATAGGGGCACCACTCATCCATGGGGGCGCCACTCATCCATGGGGGCACCACTCATCCATGGGGGCGCCACTCATCCATAGGGGCACCACTCATCCACTCATCCATAGGGGCACCACTCATCCATGGGGGCGCCACTCATCCATAGGGGCACCACTCATCCACTCATCCATAGGGGCACCACTCATCCATGGGGGCGCCACTCATCCATAGGGGCGCCACTCATCCATGGGGGTGCCACTCATCCACTCATCCATAGGGGGCCACTCATCCATGGGGATGCCACTCATCCACAGGGGCACCACTCATCCATAGGGGCGCCACTCATCCATGGGGGCGCCACTCATCCACTCATCCATAGGGGCACCACTCATCCATAGGGGCACCACTCATCCATAGGGGCGCCACTCATCCATGGGGGCACCACTCATCCACTCTTCCACTCATCCATGGGGGTGCCACTCATCCATAGGGGCACCACTCATCCATAGGGGCGCCACTCATCCATGGGGGCACCACTCATCCACTCTTCCACTCATCCATGGGGGTGCCACTCATCCATAGGGGCACCATTCATCCACTCATCCACTCATCCATAGGGGCACCACTCATCCATAGGGGCGCCACTCATCCATGGGGGCACCACTCATCCACTCTTCCACTCATCCATGGGGGTGCCACTCATCCATGGGGGCACCACTCATCCACTCCTCCACTCATCCATGGGGGTGCCACTCATCCATAGGGGCACCACTCATCCACTCATCCATGGGGGTGCCACTCATCCACTCCTCCACTCATCCATGGGGGTGCCACTCATCCATAGGGGCACCACTCATCCACTCATCCATGGGGGTGCCACTCATCCATAGGGGCGCCAAAATGAGCAAACTAGTGATTTTTGATACTAATACAATTTTAAAACCATTCATTCGTAATACTTCCAAATAAACCAACAACAACAACAACAAAAACTTAACTAAGTCCCCAGACAGAGCGCGCGCGATCAGTTTACTGTTGGTAATGTGTTGTGTAGCATCGGCCCTCGCCGCATCCAATGTAAACAGCATTTCTTTCGTTTGAGGGCGCTTAACACACTCAAGCACAAGGGTTAGGGATAGGGGCAGTGTGTGTGTGTGTGTGTGTGTGTGTGTGTGTGTGTGTGTGTGTGTGGCCTGGTAAACCCTACGTTATGGGGACAAAATGTCCCCACAAGGATGGCAATATCCGAAATCCTTGTTTGTGTGGGGACATATTTTGGTCCCCATGAGGAAATCAGCTTATAAATCACACTAAGTGATGTTGTTTGAAAATGTAAAAATGCAGAATGTCTCCTGTGATGGGTAGGTTTAGGGACAGGGGCAGTATAAGGGGACAGAATATACAGTCTGTACAGTATAAAAATCATTATCTCTATGGAAAGTCCCCATAAAACATGAAAACACAACATGTGTGTGTGTGTGTGTGTGTGTGTGTGTGTGCTTGTGTGCGTGCGTGCATGCTTGTGTGCATGCGTGCTTGTGTGCTTGTGTGCATGTGTGTGTGTGTGCGTGAGTGAGTGAGTGAGTGAGTGAGTGAGTGTGTGTACAAGAACTCCTGAAGAAGCTGTGCTTGCACTCATGCCAGACCTTTCATACGGACAGCTTCTCAAAAGCATGACATGATTTTCTATTTGACATTTTACTGTCTTTTGAAGAAACACTGTGTAAAACAAATGTTCATTTAATCTTATCTTTATACTGTATTATTTATGACCATCAGAAAAAAACCTTCACATACACAATTCTTTCTACCCACCCAAGCATCACAAGGACACACTTTACAACAAATGATCTATGATTATCGATCTAACAATAGAAGAGGAGAGAAGTCCGAGAGGAAGCAGAACTCGACTCGCGGATTCAGTGATTCTTTGAGTCATCATTAAAAAAATGTTGTTCGTGCAGAAAAACTTCCAAACTCTTCCAAACTTAGAAGCCAACAAAATGAGGACCAATTTCTTTTCATTTTCCGTTGCCCTTAAATGTAAAGAGTCCAATGCAAAATATACCTAGCATTTTTTTTTTATAAATCTGTCATGAAAATTATCATTGACATGAAATTACTAAAATAGTTCTTATAGTTTTAAAAAATATAATAAACAAAATGTATTGTTTGGTATGTTGTGGAGAGTGTGGTATGAAAATTAGGTAACACTTTATATTGTTCATTAAATGAGTTAACAACCTTAGTTAAATGAACAATAAGAAGAATGAACAATACTTCTTTAGCATTTATTAATCATTAACATGTACTTATACGTTATTAAAATCAAAGGTTGTATTTGTTAACATTAGTTAACACTGTGAACTAACATGAACAAACAATGAAGAGCTGTATTTTAGAGCCTAATATTAACAAACATTAATAAATACAGTAACAAATGTATTGCTCATGGTTAGTTAATGTTAGTTAATACATTAACTAATGTTGACTAATGAACCTTACTGTAAAGTGATACAGAAAATTGTTATGTCTGCCTTTCTGTTGATGTTCAAACAAGAATACATATTTAAAAAAAAATGTTAAAAAAAAAAGTGTCGTTTAGCTAACGGCTAATATTACCCACAACCCATTGTGCATTGGACGAGGATTCCATTAGAACTACAAACACGAGTAAAAAGTGTTAAAAACGACAGACATGGAGGATGTGCAGGTTTAGATAAAGGGGTTTGAGTGACTAATATGGAAGTAAAATAATGCCAAATGTTTTTGAAACAAAAAGCCTGTTGAATTGCAGTACTCCAAAAAAATATGCATTGCATTAATGTATTTTTATGAATGAATGACAACTTTTGCTTGGTCTTCGTCATCAACAGGTGAGAAGACTAACAGCAGATGGAGATTATGCTCGGTAATCTACTGCTTTTCCTGCAGTTCCTGGATGTCAATGTTGAATTTACTGTCGAATTTGAACCACTGAATTTGTGGAAGCGAATTTGTAAAGCGAAATAAAATGGACCGAAAATTGCCTGTTGAATATTATAGGTTGTATTTTTAAACAGTTTGAATATTTTGGAAGTGAAATATGAAAGGTGAATATGGATTATTGAATTTTTAATAATGAAAATGTGTTTGAAATGTTTTGAATTTAAATATTCACAGCTTAAATATTCAACCATGTCAAATTTGAGCCAAAATGCAAGTCCTAAATATACAATGCATTAAAATGCAAGCATGGTTAATGCAATGCATATTTTTTTCAAGTAGTGCAATTCAACAGGCTTTTTGTTTCAAAAACATTTGGCATTATTTTACTTCCATAGACTAATTATCAGTATCTAACCTGACGAAAATGTTTTTATTCCATGTTTTCCATATTATATTTCATCTGCAGAAGCATTGTGACCTTTCGTAAAGATACGTTTAGGCAGAACAACGTGCCACAACATCTGTGAAGAGATGATTGACAGGTCAGTTTACAGTGACAGGATGCACGTAACTAAGCGACAGAGCTGTCCGTCAAAGATCAATTGATTTTTACGACCAATTTTATTTTCACTTTATATTAATGATGTAAATGTTCAGATGTATGCAGATGATGTAGTAATTTTTACCCATGCTAAGAATTTAAAAAAAGCTTTGACTTCTGCTATGTAAAAAAGTTAGTAGAGATTAACGTTCAAATGTATTAAAGAGATTACTTTGGATTCTACTCTCACTTTTATTTATTTATTTACCTTTATTTTACCAGGAAATAGTCCCATTGAGATTCAGAATCTCTTTTTCAAGGGAGTCCTGGCCAAGACAGCAGAATAATAGTTCCATACTAAAAAGTACATATACAAACATTTAACAAAAAAAACAAAAACACACACAAAAAAAAGTACATTTTGGCAAATTAACATAATCACCAGCAGCTCTCAGTAACAGCACATGTGCATCTAGTACTCAAATAGTCCTTTATCCTCATTTTAAATTGTGTCATTGTCGGTAAACAGTAAAATTTTAGCTGATTTTGCAATTTATACCGGGAAAACGGTGCAAAAACTTTAAAGGCATTTTCACAGAAGACAGTTCGCATTCGTGGGATTTCATACATGATTTGCCCATATGATCTAAGATTACATTTCCTGGTAGTGACTTTAATAGTCAAAAGAGAGCATAAGTAAGGAGGCAGTTTACAAAGTATGGCTTTAAAAATAAAAATATACCAGTGCTCCAGCCTGCGCTTGTGCAGAGATGGCCAACCAACACTCTCATACAAGCTACAATGATGAGTACGGAAACTGGAATTAGTTACAAATCTTAGTGCTGCGTGATATACTGAATCCAGCATTTTCAAAGAAGATTTATTTGCATGCATGTATAAAATATCACCATAATCCAGCATTGACATAAATGTTGTTTGTATAAGTGTTTTTCTCGTACTAAAAGAGAAACAGCCTTTGTTTCTATAATAGAAACCCAACTTTACTCTTAGTTTTTTTGTTAGACCCTCTATATGCTGTTTGAAGGACAAATTTTCTTCTAAAAGGAAACCAAGATATGTATAGACTGATACTCGTTCAATTACTTTCTCATCTAGTGTAGCAATTGGACAAGCATCTTCTGTTTTCCTTGATTTAGAAAAGCACATCATTTTAGTTTTATCTGAGTTTAGTTTAGTCTCTGTCATTAATCATGACTTGTGAATATTGGCCAACATCTTTTGGTCAGAAAGTATTATCTGTAATATTAGGGAGGCTCATGACGAATCAGTAATTTGATAATGTGTTTGGGGTATTGTGTCTTTGTACTGTAGTGTTTGAGTATTTGTTGATGTGTGTATCTGCAACGGATGCTATAATCCGGCTTGTTTACATTTTGTATATTGTACAAATGTTCATTAACATGCTTTGTCTCGATCAAATAAATAAACAATCAAAGCTTGCCTACTCTTTTGCTACACACTCAAAAGTATGCACTTTTTCTTCACAAAAACGCACAATACAATACTTACAATACAAGACCGTTTAACTTCAAATGCTCGAGCTCTGAAAGCATTATCATTTTATTGTTCATCAACTTCCCTCTGGATGTGATTCCAATGATTCGCCTGTTTCGTCTTCGTTGTTTTTGTCTTGATTAGTTGAGGACGTTTAATATTCAACAATATTATTGATCTCCTGCATTGACACCATTATATGAGAACTGAGCTGGACGATGACATCACGGTTTACTCCAGAGCGGATATATATATAAATAAATTAACTAAATTAATAACTTTCTTAAGCTGGACTGTGACGCTATTTTCTTCTAGAAACAAACTTTGTTGCATTATTAAGTTTTTTTAGGCTATACTATTGTCCCTGTTCAGTTTTCTGAAATATAAAAGTGCATGTTATGAACTTGTAATGAACACAGTCTCTGCACTGGGACGCAGCACTGAACTCTTAAGAGATTCAAGATTCGTAAATCCCCCCTTCTATGTAAAGCATTTTGAGTGCAGAGGAAACCGCTATATAAATGCAATGAATTATTATTATTAATTATTATTAAGATGAAGCCTGAGATGAGGAAGAGGAAGCACCTGGTAGATGTCTGATAGGCTGCTGCTCCCCGAGTCACTGGCGATGCTGCATCCTGATTGGCTGGGAGGCATGTGCGTCTGCTGGGGGGGGTGGTCCGTCAGGTGCATCTTGCTGAGGTCAACAGGAAGCTGTTCACACGAGACAGGAAGTGAGAACGGTTGAGGACATCATTTATAATGCAGATGGTGAGCAAACCTGTCTGGATCAGCAGGACTGAGAACACGAGTGAAGAAAAACACGACAACTAAAGCATATCTTACACACTTAAAACAAACGCTATATTTTTTGTTGCTGGTGTTTATTTTATGAATAAAATTAATATTCTGCTCTGCGTCGTGCCTATCAATGCCCTTAGCTGTTCTACGTTCACTGTAAATCACGGCTTATTGCTATTTATTATACAGTATATTAACAATTCCTTACATTTTTTGACAGAGGTTTACTGTTTAAATTAAAACATGGACTCAAAATCTGATGTTTTGTGTTGATATTCCGGTAACACTTTACAATAAGGTTCATTAGTTAATGTATTAGCTACCATGAACTAACCATGAGTAATACATTTGTTACTGTATTTCTTAACATTAGTTAATAATAGTTAATTCGATGAACAGAGCATCAGCTGTTGATGTCAGGTCTTCATTCAGCTGTAAAGGTTACCCGTCACTCCTAATGATGGCATTATGGCAAACGAGAGGTGCTGCTAATTGCTTCAGTCTCACTGAGCTCACACACACACACACACACACACAGCGCCGGGCCAAGGGTCTCTATTAATAATGCTGGAGATTAAATATGAATGCATGCTCTGCCTCCTGCCCCACATCAGCCTGACGCCTCGATTCACACACGAGTGACGCACGGGCAAATCATCTGTGTGTGTGTGTGTGTGTGTGTGTGTGTGTGTGTGTGACGAGACCTGAGCCTCTCTGTAGTCCTGCAAGATACTCATACTGCAGCTATTTAAGAAGGAGCTTTATAAGACACAACTCTGTCCTTGTGGGAACTCCCCTGAATTATTCATGCGTCCCACTGCACTCACGTCTAGACACAACAACATTCAAAACGAGCATCGCGTCGAGAGGACGACACGCCGCTGCACTGAAGTTTACTGTTCAGATGAGGATCACGAAACACTGCGCATGAAAACACTGAACATGAAAAACATGATAACACTGCGCATGAAAACACTGCGCATGAAAACACTGAACATGAAAACACATGAAAACACTGAACATGAAAACACATGAAAACACTGCGCATGAAAACACTGTGCATGAAAACACTGAACATGAAAACACATGATAACACTGAACATGAAAACACATGATAACACTGCGCATGAAAACTCTGCGCATGAAAACACTGCGCATGAAAACACTGAACATGAAAACACATGAAAACACTGAACATGAAAACACATGATAACACTGAACATGAAAACACATGAAAACACTGCGCATGAAAACACTGAACATGAAAACACATGAAAACACATGAAAACACTGCGCATGAAAACACATGAAAACACATGAAAACACATGAAAACACATGAAAACACATGAAAACACATGAAAACACATGAAAACACTGAACATGAAAACACATGAAAACACATGAAAACACTGCGCATGAAAACACTGAACATGAAAACAGATCCTGAAACCCAACCAGGAAAGAGAATGCCTCTGCACTCAATTGGATAGACCGACAACCAATCAGAGCAACGGAGTAAATGACGTATGTTGAGGATCCCGGGTTTCCGAGAAGGATCTGGCAACGAGCGCTGGTTGTGTCCACCTCGTCGAGTTAAAATTGTTAATAATAACAATAATTCATTACATTTATATAGCGCTTTTCTCGGCTTTCAAAGCACTTTACATATAGGGGGGAATCTCCTCGACCGCCACCAATGTGCAGCGTCACCTGGATGATGCGACGGCAGCCATATTGTGCCAGAACGCCCACCACACACCAGCTTACTGGAGGAGAGGAGACCGTGATGAAGCCAATCAGTATTTATTAGGGGTGTAACGGCACATGTATTCGTATTGAACCGTTTCGGTACGAGGCTTCCGGTTCGGTACGCATACAAACCGAACGATTTCTTGGACCATTTTTCCTGCCGACAAAATCCACGCTTGCGCGACCACCACAACATTGCGCAACATCAAATGGCAAACGTAATGAAAGCGGAACGAAACTGCGCTACTCATTATATTGTGCTTCACGGACCGTTTATCAGTTCGGACCAGCAACATCAGTGCAGCGCGAGCCGATCAAACGACACTGTTATACACAGCGCTGAGAGATCCAGTAAAAAGAAAGCATTTAAATTCGCCACTGAAGTAATAACATCACTGCGAGATCTAGTGAGAAGCGTTCACATGTCTCCGTTATTAACCGTAGATCTCTATTAGATCAAACAGCGCTGACGTGGAAACCAGGAGATGTGCCGTGAATGAACTAGTAATAGGCTTTAAGTCCACAGATCAGCAACATTCACCATGGATTTAATGTAGTAACACTCACTGTAACCAGTTTGGCTGGAATAGTGAAATGCTTTCAAGTACTTCACACATCTTTTTCCAGCACTTCAGAACTCAAATATGATCTAAATATTATATATATAAATATATATTTAAATATTATTTTTAATGTGATGACCAAAACATTATTTGTTCATCCTTCAAAAATTACCCCCATTTATAAACCTGAAAGTTTCAAGATGTAGGAAAACTCACACTTATTTAAAAATATTTTTTTTCTTTTAATAAATAGGAAATTTCTCTGGCATTTCTTTCTTTTTGCTGTATCGAAAACTAGGGGTGTGCAAAAAAATCGATTCACATTTGAATCGCGATTCAAGCTTTACCGATTCAAAATCGATTCATAGAATTCCAAAAATCGATTCATATAATTTTTTTTGTTTGTTTGTTTTTGTGTAACGTTAATGGCGTGCAGGAGCGGAGTGGCAATCAGGAAAGTCTGGGCTTTTTCCGGAGGGAAACTGGTGTGCGGCCTCTCTGCTCAATCCGTAAATAAATGCATCGATCTGCAAATTTTCATTTAATTCTTAAATGGTCCAGTGGTAGATCTTTTGCCAAGCGTGTCAGAAGTACGGGATCTGATCACAGACTGTAAAAAATAGTTATTTTTCTCTCTCATCAAAACCGAATATGTTCATCAGTGGTTTACAGTCTATATCAAGCAGAGACACGTTTGTGTGCAGTTTATTTTGTGATTTCACTGGAACGAATAGTCTCTCCGCAACGGCGATAGATTGAAGCGCGCGTCCGAGTGAAGACTGCGCGCGAGCCAACTGTATCCATGACAACGATAGCCGCGGAAATGAGCGCTCAGCTTGATTTAAAAAACAACAGATTTAAGCGCTAGATCTCTTATTTAATAGCGAACTAAATTAATGTTCTGCTAGTTAACTGGAGATGTTTTATGTATTTGTATTAGTACATCCGTGCCTCAATGTTTCAAAAAGTGGTGGGGGACAATATCGATCCTGAGAAAAAGTGATGGGACGGACATCCCGCCCATCCCGCCCGCAAATGACGCCTACACGACTTCACTGGATCTAAACAAATCAATATAATCATAGATGTTACCAGTAGCGGTGGCTTTTCTATTTAAAATAATTTTGCAAGGGTTCTATGACATTGGTATATTTTTTAGGAAGTTCAATGTGCCCAGTCGAGTTCACATTTTAACAGTCAACCTGGAAGCTGAAGTTCTCCTAAACCACATTTAGCATGATTGTTTGTTTCTGACTACAGCTTTTTAAAGCTAAATGTTTTTTTAAGTTTTATTTTAAACTTGAATTAAATGTATTTGAAAGCTGGCCAAAGCTTGGTACTTTGCATTTTTTAGTTGCAAAAGTTTTTATTTTTGTATGAAGACATATAAAGTAATATCAAACTACATTTAATTTGTTGTGTTTCTTTTCTTTTAAATTGTATATCTACTGCAATCAATCACATAGGAAACAGTAAACTACATTTACATACTGTGAATCGGTTTTTGAATCGAGAATCGTTTTTGAATCGAATCTTGAGCCTAAAAATCTATATCGAATCGAATCGTGACATTTTCTGAATCGTGCACCCCTATCGAAAACGTACCGAACCGTGACTTTAAAACCGAGGTATGTACCGAACCGTGATTTTTGTGTACCGTTACACCCCTAGTATATATATATGGGGATGATTAGGAGGCCATGATGGACGGAGGCCACTGGGGCAAATTTGTCCAGGACACCGGGGTTACACCCCTACTCTTTCAAAAGACATCCTGGGATTTTTAATGACCACAGAGAGTCAGGGCCTCGGTTTAGCGTCTTTTTAGCAAAGAACGGATTTTTAAAATGAATGCGCTGTCTATATCTTCTATAACAGAAGTATGATGTATGATGGCTGAATCTACACATCTGAACTCTCCATTCTGTGTTGTAAACGAATCCAACCCAAGCGCTCTTTGGTGACGTGGATGATGACGTCACCGTCGATCATCGTATAAAGCCCTGACAATCTGATTGGTCCGAACAGCTTTGGTTCGGGATTCTTGCTTCACAGCGGATCAAGTCCAGGCCGAACTTCCCGTCCTCAGATGCTGTGGGCGAGGCTGAGATCCAGGCTGGATGATACCAGTGTAACTCAACCGATTACATTTATTCATTTAGCAGACGCTTTTATCCAAAGCAACTTACAAATGAAGCAGTGAAACTAACAATAGGACAACAATATGCAAGTGCTGTGACCCTTCAGTTTAGTCTAACGCAGTGCGTGTGCTTATTATTTTTTTATAAAGATAATAGACCAAGCAATGCTTCATGTTGTTCAGTCTGTAGTGTAAAAAGCCGCATTAGCGATTAAATAAAAAACACCAAATTTTGTATAAATGTTACTGGTAGTCACTGTATGAAGAATTATTGGGTATAATATATCATAATTTACTTTATTTTGCTCTCCTCACTTACATAAATTAACTATAGTGTTCTGCACACACACATCACAAATGATATCTGGTGTCTGAATAATCTTTGGTTTGACTGCAGCTGTCACTCATAAATCAGAATAATTGTTTGGCATAATGAATGTCATGCTGTTTTAGTGTTAGATTAAAAATTCCCCTGAAAACTGAAAGCCACACACTGGCCTTAGTGAACACACACACACACACACACACACACAGAGTCTAAAAGCAGAAACGTCTACACTACCTGAATCACTCCACATCTACAGGATTCAGTGTTGATATACCCCACCAGTTTCATAACGAAGTTTCATTTCTCAAAGGAACACAAGAGATCTCTAACGCTGTGTTTTGTGCCATTGCTTTGTCAACTAATATCTAAATGATAATATACAGTAGTCAACATTTGAAGTGGATTCACAGTAAATGCTGGAACTCTAGTTCTGTTTAATGTGCTTTTGGGAACGCAATGGTTTTTATATTTTGTAATGAGAAGCGTTTGCAAAACTGTTGTTAAAAACATCTTTAACATCAATATAAAAGCTTTAGGGT
Organism: Semotilus atromaculatus; assembly: GCA_031834385.1. NCBI lineage: Eukaryota > Metazoa > Chordata > Actinopteri > Cypriniformes > Leuciscidae > Semotilus > Semotilus atromaculatus. The sequence continues at coordinate 34,836,564 of JAULUF010000001.1, forward strand.
CTAAATGTCTTGGCATCATTAATGATGATACTTTATCTTTTGGCTCTCACATAACTCAACTAAAGAAATAATTAAAAATAAAGCTTGGGTTTTATATTAGAAACAAGTTTGTTTTTCATTTCCTGTAAGAAAGAGGTTAGTTTCTGCTACGTGTTTGCCTGTACTTGATCACGGTGATGTGGCGTATCAGTCTGCTCCTCTGTCCTCATTGGATGCCGTCTATCATAGCGCTTTAAGATTTATATCAGATTGTAAACCTTTAACTCATCGTTGTGTATTGTATAACCGAGTAGCCTTTTGGCCATCAGAAGGAAAATGCACTATTACCTATTTATTTATAAGGCTATTCTGGGGTTGTTGCTTTCATATCTAGTTTGTCTAATTCATAAGAAAAGTATTTTTGAAATATTCCCTCCGGTCTGAAAATAGTTTTACTCTTTCTGTTGCACTTGAACTGAACTGGGAAAAGGGCTTTTATGCAGATCCATTTTAATCGAATCGAGTCCAAATGAAATTGAAATGACAAACTCTGGTGCCTACGGAACATTTTAAAGCTATTACTCGGTCACTTGAAGATGACGCAATGATGTGAAACTGTTTTAAGTGCTGTCATTTTATATTTGTTGTTTTGATCTGTAGTTTTGTGACTGTGGCCAGGACACTCCTGTGAAAGAGATGTTTAATCTCAGAGAGATTATCCTGGTTAAATAAAAGTAAAAAAAACGGCAACTTTACTGTTGTAAAGAAAAATAATTCATATAATTGTCAATATTTATTTTTTTATTGTACAAGCCAGTTGTATTAATAGAGCAATATATGTCTTGGAGTTACATTAATATATTATTATTATTACTAATCCTATTATTATATTCTAATAGTTTGGCTTCCTAAAACACCAGCGAGAATGTTATGAGAATGAGATACTATTACTTTTTTTTATTATTTTTTTTACCTCCACCTTCATTTAGGAAAATGTGGAGAATTCCCCCCATCGACTCTTATTGGGGGGATTTTTTTTAATTTAAAGGGGGAGTCTGGGGATTTTTTTATTAATATTTTTATTACTCAATGTATTTGTGTTTCTACAATGGGGTAATTTTGTTGCGCATGAGTTTACACACAGTTCAGTTTAACTTTGAGTTTAACTTTGTTCTAGTGAGTCTTTCTCAAATGTAAAAAAATAAGCCGATCAGATTTCTCACCCTTCTGACGTATGAAGAGGATCTTATTATAATATCAGCGGCCCTTCATCTTGGTTTACAAGAGACACCAGACAAGCTGTAATAAATATATTTTGAATCTGCATTTTTGAATGAATATCTTGAATAAAATACTCAATGACAAATGTGTATTAACAGTCACTTGTCTCCACCTACTGGTACTGGTGTTATAAATTATAGCCTAAATATAATAGTTATGACTCAAAAAGCAACTTTTTTGCATTAACAGTGAATTATCAATGTTTAATTAATTATCTAAAAATCAACTCAGGTGATTAACTCACTAATACAGTACTTTTTAGGGTGTAAATGAAGCACTGATCTAAAAGGGTGTGATGTTTTTGTGTGTTATCTAGGCCTGTCGCGATAGTCGATAAATCAATTAATCGCACGATAAAAAAAATGAGCTTGATAATTTCCATTTGCATGCTTGTTTGTTTTCCTCGTCTCTTACCAAAGAGACTGCATGACAACTCTCGGTTCCTTAGGAACGACTAAAAGGACTTTGACGTTATCCACGTTGTATCATCGTAACAATACTGTAAAAAATGGTAAATGTTTAACGACGTACAAAGCGCCCCCCAAAGCGCCCGTGAAGCAAAAAACGCAAAACAAATCACCGGATTCGGCGAGCACCGAGCTCGTTGGAAATGTCTAGTCGAACTGAAAAGAACGATATAAGTTTCAGAATTGTTGGTGGTGTTTTCACGGAGATATTAGCCGAAAACCATCGGAAGCGCTTCAGCCATATTCAGCGTGAATAATGTTTATTAGATGTGCCTCTAGTGGACAGAACGTGTAACAACAACCACATGCTATAGTGGCATTGGAGATCCATAAGCCTGTGTAATGTAGTAAATATTAATAATAGGATGAATTTGAGCATTTAATATTCGAATATTAAAAAAAATAAGGAATGGAATTCGAATAGTATGAGGAAGATTGACAGCCCTAGAATGTATCACTATTTATGTCTGACCCTAATGTTTAATATTTTTTGAAGTGCAATTTTGTTTACATCCATTTTATTTATTGTCTTTGGTATTTATTCAAGTGCATTTTTTGTTAACAGAGACTGAGAGTCCATTGCTTTTACTGTTTTTGGTTGTTTTGTTCATTTATTGTGGATATTTAAAATGTTTTTCATTTTCAGTGTTAAATATTCTTTAGAAATAAATTTGAAAAGGTGTACCTGCATTATTATGCCATTATCATTATTTTAGATAAAAAATTGTCTCAGAACGACAATATTATCGTTTATCACAATAATTTCTTGGACAATTTATCGTCCAGCAAAATTTGTTATCGTGACAGGCCTAGTGTTATCTACAGCCGGACACACACATGGACACGACACAGACGCTGATGGAGTGCTGTGAACATGATGGGATCTGTGGCTGTCAGTGAAGTGTGTGCTGATGGCCTAGGCAGGCTTGTGCGGAGATGTGGCCTCTCGTTAGACGTCAGATGCGCTAATTCTCCAGGAGCTAGCGCTCTCATGAACGAGCCCTGCAGCGTGCAGCTATGATCAATACTGCGCATGTTTAATGCTATTACAGAAGAGCCCTGCAGCACACGCAGAGAACAACACTGAATAACAACTAAACGCATACAAACACCTAAATATTATGGGTGTAAATTGGATGTTTTGTCACGATACTATCCGACATCGATTCTCTGACATTATTACACGGCTCTGAGGAATACTTGATTCTGATTGGTCAAGCGGTATATTATTCCCAGAAAACAGCCGCTGAGAACAGAAACACAGTCCGGGTCACTGAAGTCAGCGGCGCTATACGCTCGCTAGGAGCGGGTTTTCTTCGTGGAAGTTTTGTGTTTGGTGAGCTAATACAATATTAAAACTCAGTCAAATCAATATTTTGTGTAGTTCCAAACTGGAAAACAAGATGGCGCCAGTGTGTGTGGCCGGCTGTCTGTTGCAGAGCAATTTGTTTGTCACTTTATTGTTTCTGTCGCTGTTTATGCAATGTGTTGACTCTCTGCTGGTGTATGATCGCCAAACGCTGTTGGACTATCGTCTTGTGTTAGAGAAGACGCCCGGGTGTGATTGGAGTGGCAAGACAACTTTTCTCCCTCCCTTCCTACTGAACATACCAGCTCACCTCGCAAGAAACCCAGTTTCCCTTGTCCGGAAAAGACGTTCTAGACGTCGTGGGAAACGCAGCGCCCAGCTGGTGAAGCTGAAAGCTTACCTGGCGGACTGTCTTGCCCTTGGAGTATGTTGTCACCTTGGTTCGCTCCAGGATCGCGTTTTTCCCGGGCGTGCATTGGATCCTGCTGGCGCCTGCCTAGTGCCGATTCTCGGCTCGGATGTGGAGTATTCTCGCCGGCGCTCGCCTCGTCCTCGTAGAGGAGGCGTTAACCGTGGACACCTTCGGTCGTTGAGTTATGTGACCCGCATGACCAGCTCCCCTGCTCCTGTCAGAGCTGCCCTAGTCAACACGAGATCGCTGGCGAATAAGACTTTTATTTTAAAAGACCTTTTTTCCCATCATAACTTGGATTTATTTTTCGTGACTGAAACTTGGTTGAATGTTGGTGAGTTGAGCTCTTTTTCTGAACTCCTACCGCTTGACTGCACTTATTTTAATTCTCCGAGGACTACTGGCCGAGGAGGACTTGCTGTTATTTTTAAGGATAAGTACAACTGCAGACAATTGTCGATGACTACATTTTCGAGTTTTGAATTAATAACGTTTGAATTGGGCAAATCTCCGCCCGTTCTGTGTGCACTCATTTATCGACCTCCGAAATACAACAAAAACTTCATCGAAGACTTTTCTGAATTTTTGTCTGAAATCATGCCGAAATATGACCAGATCTTAATTGTAGGAGATATGAACATTCATGTATGCTGTCCTATGAATTTGTTGGCTTAAGATTTTTTTAAATCTTATCGATGCTTTTAATCTTACACAGTTTGTAAGTGGTCCAACGCAGATCCATGGCCACACATTAGATTTGGTTTTGTCATACGGTCTCCCTATTTTAAATATTGAAGTACATGACGCTGTCTTCTCTGATCATGCACCTGTTTTATTTGACGTTGCCCTTTCCAGTAATATTGTTAAAAAATGTGCTCCGCTTCGTTTCTGCAGGGTGATTACACCTGCCACTGCTGTACAATTCTCCGAAACATTTAGTACTGTTATGGAGACTACAGGGCTCTCCGCCTGTCTAAGTACAGATGAGTTGATTTCTTCTTTTTTATTCTCCTGCAGAAAAATTCTCTACAAAATTGCACCACTAAAACCAAGGCGCTCCAAATCTAATTTTGAACCTTGGATCAATGACTTAACTCGAGTTGCTAGGCAAAAGTGTAGGAAAGCCGAGCGTCAATGGAAAAAACATAAATTACAGGTATTCTACGAAATTCTAATGGATAGCTGGCGTGATTATCAGAGGACTGTCAAAGCTGAAAAGGCAAAATATCTCTCTGATATTATAGAAAATAACTGCCATAAACCTCATGTTCTTTTTAGCAAAATAACTCTGTTCTTCATACCCCACAATCCATAAATCAGGAAGAATCTTCTGCGGCCTGTGAAAAATTTCTCCACTTTTTTGTGGAAAAGATTACCACCATTAGGGCTAGCTTCTCACTTCCAGCCTTTGACCCCTCCATTTCCATAGTGTGTCCAGCAGTTCTCACTGAGTTTGAGCCTGTATCCCTCTCGGCCCTTCCTGATATTCTTACACATTTAAAACCTTCAATTTGTCCTACTGATATCATTTCACCTCGTCCTTTTAAAGAAGTATGGCATACTATTGGACCAATCATCCATGCAACCATCAATAGCAGTCTTACTTTAGGTTATGTGCCACCTTGTTTTAAAGAGGCAGTGGTGCAGCCCGTTATCAAAAAGCCAAATCTCGACACCTCAGTTCTTGCAAATTATCGTCCGATCTCTAAACTTCCTTTCATATCCAAGATTCTAGAGAAGGCGGTTCTCGTGCAGCTACAATCTTTTTTAGATCTGCATGGTATCCTTGAGGTTTTCCAGTCTGGCTTTAAAGCATTTCACAGTACAGAGTCTGCACTTATAAAAGTTTTTAATGATCTTTTAATCACAACAGACTCTGGAAATTCTGCAATTCTTATGCTGTTAGACCTCACAGCCGCATTCGATACTGTCGACCACAGCGTTCTTATCGCTCGTCTCGAACACAACGTGGGGATTAAAGGCACTGCATTAGAATGGTTTAGATCATATTTATCAGAGAGAGTCTTCAAGGTTGGTATTGGTGGCTTTACTTCGGCCACAGTACCACTGACATGTGGAGTTCCGCAGGGCTCTATTTTGGGGCCGATTCTCTTCTCCCTTTATTTACTTCCCCTTGGATCCATCTTAAAGAAGCATAACATCAGTTACCATTTTTATGCAGACGATTTACAGATCTACTTGCCTATAAAAAGTAAAGGTGAAAATTCCTTAAAAAGACTGTTAGATTGTTTTTATGACATTGAAGCCTGGATGGCTTTAAACTTTTGTCCCCTGGCACCCTATGTCAAGTCCATGGTGACTAACCTTGGTGTTAAGATGGATAGTGATTTTCGACTAGAGAAGCAGATGAACTCCGTTGTAAGAACTAGTTTCTTTCAACTTAGACTGCTTACCAAACTGAAGCCATTTTTATCATTTACGGATTTTGAGAGGGTTATACATGCTTTTATCACAACTCGTCTGGACTATTGTAATGCTTTATATGTGGGCATTAACCAGACCTCCCTCTCCAGATTACAAATGGTTCAAAATGCTGCTGCTCGACTCCTTACCGGAACACGAAAACGAGATCACATTACGCCTGTTCTTGCCTCCCTTCATTGGCTACCGGTTTGTTTTAGAATACAATTTAAGATTCTGTTGTTTGTTTTTAAATCTCTTTATGGTCAAGCCCCAGTTTATATCTCCGAACTACTGAAGATGCACGCTCCTCTGAGGTCATTAAGGTCTACTGACCAGCTACTCCTTTCTGTCCCTAAAACGCGGCTCAAAAATAGGGGTGATCGAGCATTTTCAGGTGTGGCCCCAAGGCTGTGGAATGATCTGCCCTTACACGTCAGATTAGCCCCTAGCCTGCACATTTTTAAATCACGACTTAAGACGCACTTTTATTCATTGGCATTTAAACCTGCTTGAGAGTTGTATCTTGTATAATTTTTTTTTTTTTTTTTTTTTTTTAGTTTGTTTATTGTTTTAATTGCTTGCTTTACAAATAAAGTTGGTATGGTATGGTAGTTATTTAACTATGCCATCCAGTATCGTGGACTCGCTCTCTCTTGTTTCATACAAACGCTGATGCTGCCATTTTGTGTCTATTGTTTTATTCACTATTGGATTATAAAATACTAACAGGTACAGATTTAAAACAGTTTAATCTGAAATCAATATCTCTAATCCCCATAATTATTAATGTGTTGAAATGCTGTGTAATCAGTGTTATGACTGTATACCGTATCTCTGAAATGTCCGTCTAGTTTGAACTCGCCGCTGAAACTGCTCTCTCCGTGGAAGCTTTGCATTTAAAGAGCTAATCAAATATTTAGACTCAGATCAATATTTCATGTCTAATTATTTACTCATGTGGAAAGTAGCGTGTAATAAGTGTGATAAAGTAGATCCAGCCGGTTGTTATCTCAGAATAAACCCCTTCAGGCTGATGGAGACCTGATCCTGATCACCCCGTCAGGGTTTATTCTGAGATAACAACCGGCTGGATCTACATTATCCCTTACTTATGATATTGGCCGGTACCTCAAAACATGCCACGATACGATTACAATTCAGGGGTATAAATGATATTATTTGCCTATTTTACACAACCAGTTATATTTTTATTAACTTACAAATGCAACCAAAATAGAATCAACATTTAACTGAAATTTGCAAATCCTGTATCCCAAATGTAATCCACAATAAAAAATACTCTTTAGTTTTTCAAATAATACAGAAAAAAGTAATGGCAACAGTCAACATGCAAACTCAAGGCCAGTGGGAAAAAAACTTTAAAACTTACAAAACTGCTCTTAAAGGGATAGGTCACTTTGAAATTAATTTTTGGTATGTTTTAGCTTACCTCAAGGGCATTACCGCGCCCGCGCCCTCAGATCACTTGGACGTGGCTGTGGTTACAAGAGGTAAAAACGATATAAATACTGTTCGTTTTCTCACACAAACCGCTCGTTTCGTGTCTTAGGCCATCAATGTGTACTTACATTTACGAGTCATTAAATCATGTTTAATTTGGACTTCTCTGTGATGCTCTTTGAGGTGGTGACCATAGACCTGCATTATATGACTGACAGACAAGAACGGTTTGACCTGAAAATATCAAAATTGAAACTACTGCGGAAACAAAGACACCTACATCTTGGATGCCCTTGAGGTAAACTAAAACATACCATAAAATAATTTCAAAGTGAACTATCCCTTTAACAAAAATGACAAAGGCTAAATGAAAATGTAACTGGTGGCAATTATGGAACAGCAGAACTGGTTTTCATGTATATAAGCAACACTAATAAAACACTACCTTAGGCATTATACAGAGTTAACATGAAAAGAAAATGCCATTAAAACTATTCTGTACAGTAAGTTCCCTTCAGAGACACAATCATATAAAAACACACAAAAATCTTCAGAGATTTGCAAGAATCACGTGAATACGCCCCGTAGAGTGCTCTGCAATATCGCAGCTTAGTGCTGGACGGTATGACCCAAAATTTATATCATGATATTGTTCAAAATTATACCGGTTTCACGGTATATGACAGTATTATTTTTTTTCAAGCATGACTGGGTGTTAACCACATTTTCTACTGATTGAGAGGAAATACTGCAGTAGATTGACTTAGAATGCCCTATTTTACTGTCATGAGTGAATATTGTAGAAAAATTCCACTAGTATTAATATATAATACAGGTTTGCAGAGTTTAAAAAGAGTTGCCAGTAGGAGGCGCTGTAAGAGCGGCAGAAATATCGTTCATAAACGCTGCTTTATCAGGAAAGATAAAGAAAGATTCAATGAAAATAACATAGAAACTTTTCTAATGGCAGTCAGTTCCCTACAAAGATGCATTCATATAAAAACACCCGCGCCGCGTTTTGACTTTGAAACGTGCCGTGCTCATGATTATTCAACGATGTCAAAGCCTTTTGGAAAATCTATTTGTGTTGATATTGTGAACCAATGTGTGGGAAACACTGTAATATAATTTGACAGCTATCAATTATAGTTTAACCTCTCCTTCTTCACCGTCACGCCAGGCTTGTGCAAAATTCAGAATTTCAGAATTGGCCTGCATTCAATTTATGAATTGGAATTTGAATTGAATTGACTCCGACCCACAGGAAGTTTAATTTGACTTGGAATGACAGGAAGTGGAATTAAATTCATGACAATTCAAAGAAATTCCACACAGTCACACAACAGAAGGAATGATGAATCTCATATTCAGTGTTAGTTAGTCCAAGGTTACTTTGGAAATGTAATTGCTCACTGTTATTAGTGACCCTATTAGTTATTAGAATTATAGAATACTATAATTAGAGTATTATAAATGTTGTTTGGGTTATTTTATTTGGATTGCTTTATCAATGCAAAGCAATTTCCTTTTAATTTGATTAGTTACTAATTGAATTACACTTTTTACTTCAGTAATACAAATAAATACAATTACATTAATTTTGTAATTTAATAACATAATTGCATTACTCGTGACTAGTCACTCCTCAACCCTGCATACATTTTGTTCTAAAATATAGATAATGATAAAATTCTTGAAATAAATTACTCCCTCAATGTTGTTTAATTAGTTTTGTTCCAATTTTCATTTCAAAGTAATCAAAAAACACAAAGTGTATAATGCAATCATATCTGAGATATACTGTAAAGCTTCATTGTTAAACACTTCATTTAAAATATGTATATGAATTTCTTTGAATTGTTATTGAATTGCAATTCTTCCTTTAATTCAAATTCGAATTGTAATTCTAGATCCTGTTTTTGACATCAAGTCAAATTCAAGAATTGAATTGGAATTAAGGAGTCATTCTCAAATCAATTCTGAATTGTGCACAAGCCTGTGTCACGCTTAGTAACACGTGCAATAGTGAAAGACCCTCTCAAACAGTGTCGCGCCGCGTTCCCAGCGTTGTTTAAGCGACATACACTCTTATTACGGTATATAAAAAATTTTTATCATAAAAATAAATGTAAAATATGAACCGGTATACCGCCCAGCACTAAGACCAAATGCAAGTGAATCAGGACGTGAATCACAGATGCATCCTGATCTCAGGAGGCTTTCTATCCCGTGCTTTATAAAGTAAACACTGTCCACCATTGTAGACGGGTGACATGGAAAACCAAAGCATAATAATGCCTTGTGTCTGAGAATGGTGTGCGGTTGGTCTCGTTCCTGTTGTAAACTGGCCATTACATTAATTACAAAGTCATAAAAGCACGACTATACACCCCAAACCCATCTGTCGTTACGTTGGAGTTGTTTTATTGGGGAATAAAAGCAAGAGAATGCCTGATTATAATCCTCCTCTTCTTCCACAATGCGAGGCCAAATAAAAGATGTGCTCCATCATTAAGTGGCGACTCTTACCGTTTGAGTATTATCCGAGCAGATGCTGAGAGCTTTTAGCGGCTCTATCCTGGGAGGTTTAGGGTGTCATGTGGACAGGAAGGTTAGTTGATCAGGATCAATACACTCAGCATTAGCCTCAACACGTTCCTTTCCATCGGTAAATTATGAGTCAAGGCCAACGCCGCCTGCACTTTGAGTGAGCAGCTTACCTTCAGTTCCTGTTACTCGCCTGTTCTGCTGACTGAACGCAAATCTGTGAGTGAAAGCGTGACCATCGGCAAAACACAACAAAAACAAAGGTCAGAGCCGCCATGCCGTTCCCATTGGGTTAGATGAAGTCAAGAAATGGTGCAGGCGGGGTCCTGAGGGTTGCATGTCTCGACACGCAGGCTAAACTGTGTTAAATACTAGCAGGATGATATTCCTGTAAGTCATGGGATCAGGGATCTTCCCATGCATCTTCACTCTACAGTCACTTAGTGCTAATCAGGGCCTGAATTTCGTTTTGGAAAATGTAGGTGATTTTTGTGGGGGGGGATTTAATTTGAAGGGGGGAGTTTAGACTTTCTTTTTTTTATTATTACATTTATCTCCTAAATGTATGCTCACTCATTGCATTTTTACAATGGGGTAATATTGTTCTTTACGCAACACAAGGAAGCTTGATTTCAATCTTTGAATTAAATTGAAAAAAGTAGAACAAAAAAATACAATAGTATAAAGATACCTATAAAGAGAAAAGTTGTTGCTTAGGTCTGACACTAGTATTCAGAAATAGTACTACAGAGACTGAATAAAGTAATGAAATGTAAAATAACACTGGGTAGTATTTTAGTCCTGAGTAAATTAAATACATAGGCTATTAATCCTGATTCCTTAAAAATGAAAGCTATGTTTTGTTGTTTTGACAACCAAATGAATGACAGACTATATGTCTGCTGTCACTAAGAGCTCGTGCACAGATCCTGTAGCACCAACATTATACGGTCACGTGTGATGTATGATTATTAAGACATAACCGAACTGTGTTTAGAGGATACTCACCGAGACCGAAATTGACATAATTTTTGCATGTTTTTGACTGTTAAAGCGATATAATCCACAAAAAATAACGTTTGTTACCCGTGAGCTGTTTGTGAGGCGGCTTGTACGTGCAGAAAACATCATCTCTCAGACAGCGCGCGTCTACCGAATAGTTCAAGATCGTGTGAATGTTTAAACTGGTAAGACTTAAAAAGACGTGCAAATGGTAAACTTTAGTTATTCATGATGCAATGCTGGCCCGATTATGCAAGTGACAATTCCGTCTATCCCGAACGTGAGTGTATTATAATATGAGAGAGAGACGCAGCACCGCTGAATCACTCATGCGGTTTGTGAAATTGCGTCTCGCAGAAAGTTTTAAAATGACTGATTTGATTTTATAATCTGTGTGGATTAATTTACTAATACAACCTACATGCTACAGTGAGTCAATGTTTGCGGGAATTTCCCGCATTATAAGTGGGAGACCTGTGGGAATTATTACAATTATGCGCAATACCCGCAATCCCGCGCCGAAATTCGAGCCCTGACTAATGATGTCCATTTGCATCAGGGTTATTATAGTCACGTTACACAAGTACAGGTACAAGGCAACGAAATGTAGTTTAGGTCTGACCAGAAGTGCAATAGCAGCAAGTACAGGATATAATGGTAGCATAAAGATGACTATTACTATAAATAGAGTTTTACAAATACAAATGATAATTAGGCTAAGATGAGCAGTAAAACAATAGATTTAAAATAGTGCATATAAAATATGGACAAGCTATCCGAGTAAAGTGCCGTGAAAAGGGATTGCATTGCCTATTACAGTTTAAAATACGGTATAGCAGAACGCATATATAAACAGTTGTTATTGTACCTGACATCCAAAATAATCTATATTGAATCGAATTGCAAGCTTGTGTATCGAAATCTAATCGAATTGTGAAATTTGTGTCAATACGCAGCCCTAACGTCAAGTGTAAACACATGACTTAGATATATGGGTCACAACTGAAAGAACGTGTAAAAAGATCGGATATAGGCAACAAATCAGAATTGGGCATCAAGACCTGCAGTGTAAACGAGGCCTTAGTCTTTTCTTGGTCTCAACACACACCTGTCCAAATGCAAATGTCTTGGTCTTGACTTAGTCTTGGTTAAAGGTACAATATGCAATTTTTTTCACCACTAGGGGAAACTAGCCTATAACCTCTTACGATAACAAAGGCGTCGGTTTATGACGCAGTGACGAGCTGAATGATGGGACTTGCTGTCAAGCTGATGGATCTAATAATGTTTACGTATGAGTGAAAACATTAATGTTTTTTAACATTACAGTGGTATGAAGCAGGAGCGATTGTTAATAAGAGACAGATATCACACGCGAGTCCCGCGGATATAAAGGAATGAGGACATTTCATTCTACCTAATACACGCAAGTGCTGAATTACTACTCAAAGGTCAGTTTATTTGACGAATTAAACTTGTGAGGGAACGCAGCGCTGTTTCACTTGGTCTAACGTTAACTGGTACACGACACTAAACAGCATTATGATGTTATTCTGTTAGTTCGTTTGCTATATGCTATATGAAACTAGCAGTAATGTTAAGCTAGATCAACATACTGATCATATTCTAACATATCATCATGTTGAGCTATATAACATTGATTTGTTTTATGCACGTTGATCTTCGTTTTAGTCCTCTTTTTATCTCATGCCATGGTCCATAATGTTTGACCAAAACAACAACAACGTGAGCGTCCTGCTAGGCATAACACCGTTGTCCACGTCTGTCGCCGTGGTTACTATGGCAGTACGAGCGGAAACCATAGACGGCGGAAACCGAGGCTAACGCGTATATGACACCACTGACTGGCGACTCCCAGCTCACACACCCAGTTTCCTTGGTTAAAATCGCAATTTTCTCACGATTTAAAAATAGCTGGAAACATTTGGAATATTGTAAGTTATCACCTTAACAAAATATATAACACTGGCTTTGTGATTTGGGGATATTTTAATGCAAAAATGCATATTGCATATTGTACCTTTAAGCTGCTCTAGACTACAACATTTTAATAATCTGAAGAACCCTTTTCCCACTATCATACAATGGAAAGTTTCCATGGATGTTAAAGATTCTTCATGGAACCATGAATGCCCCTAAACAGGGTCCGTGAGAGACAAACACCTGATATCCGAGAACACACACTGACACTCGTCCATGGACAGTAAAGAGGGGGAAATATCTGCTGGAGGCTTTCAGAGAGCCTTTAATAACATTGCCAGGCGATTGGCTGCCAAGTTCAAAGATGGCCAGACCCCGGGACGTTAATGGAGCCGGAGAGTGCAGCCGAGACACAAAGCTGAAGGCCAATTATCGGCTCCTGAATTATGAATGATGGAGATTTTCCAGCTCGGACATATCACAGCACGTCACGAGCGCAGATCATCACTGGGACGTTATGAGGCTGTTCACATCAACAAGCACGAACGCAGACCGGAGAAAATGTATGTAAACATCTGATCATGATCTCTAAGGAAGACATATACCGTGATATGCATCATATCGTGAGGGCTATAAAATAACATGACCTTTGACCCATCTGCATTAAATTGATCCCAGTTCAGCCAAGCCTCATGGTGTTCAAACCCTTATGACTGTATATCCTCGTGGGAGTAGACATTAGTCAGAGTGACAGTAAATCTCTAGAGACTGTCACAGGTTTTTTTTGTGCGATCAAACTTACTGATTCTGTGGCTGTAATTTCCAGAATTCTGTGGGAAATTTCTTTGGAAATTTTTTTTGTAATTACTATACCACATTTACCATATTATTACAATAGTCATACATAACAGAAAGAAAAATAAATGCAGAAAGCATTAATTCAGGTACAAAAAATTAATTATAAAAAAAAAAAACCGGTAACGCTTCCTTTTACAGTACAGTACTTACAGTGTACTTACAGTGTACTTACAGTGTACTTACAGTGTACTTACAGTGTACTTACAGTGTACTTACAGTGTACTTACCTAGGAAGTACTGGCTAATATAAGGTAAGTACATGGAACAGGGGTAGGTTCAGGGTTAGTACTAGTTATTACCCAGTAATTGTAATTACTAAAATAAGTACATAGTATTTACATGGGTAACTGGACTGTAAAAGGAAGCGTTACCAAAAAAAACAACTCATATTCTTTACTGTATGAACTAAATATATTGATCCTCATTAAAGCTAAAAAAATTAATCCGTCGAGAGCAGTGAGTGATTTTCTCTTTGTGTTTTGTTGTTTGATTAATATTAATGACACAGATGGCAGCAGGTTTATTAGGCTGCTGTCACTTTAAAGGGATAGTTCACTTTAAAATTAAAATTAGCCCATGATTTACTCACCCTCAAGTCATCCTAGTTGTATAAATACACCTAAAAATAAATGTAAAATATCAAATTTCCAAAACTAAAATTCAAGAGTAAAATAACTAGCTTCCGGGAGACGGCCGTATAATAATTTTCTTACACAAACGCAACGCTTCGCTTCAGAAGGCCTTTATTAGAAGGCACTTTTATGATGGACAGATGCACTTTTGTGATGGACAGATGCACTTTTGTGATGGACAGATGCACTTTTATGATGGACAGATGCACTTTTGTGATGGACAGATGCACTTTTATGATGGACAGATGCACTTTTATGATGGACAGATGCACTTTTATGATGGACAGATGCACTTTTATGACGGACAGAAGCAGTTTTATGATGGACAGATGCACTTTTGTGATGGACAGATGCACTTTTATGATGGACAGATGCACTTTTGTGATGGACAGATGCACTTTTATGATGACAGATGCACTTTTATGATGGACAGATGCACTTTTATGATGGACAGATGCACTTTTATGATGGACAGATGCACTTTTATGATGGACAGATGCACTTTTGTGATGGACAGATGCACTTTTATGATGACAGATGCACTTTTATGATGGACAGATGCACTTTTATGATGGACAGATGCACTTTTATGATGGACAGATGCACTTTTGTGATGGACAGATGCACTTTTATGATGGACAGATGCACTTTTATGATGGACAGATGCACTTTTATGATGGACAGAAGCAGTTTTATGATGGACAGATGCACTTTTGTGATGGACAGATGCAGTTTTATGATGGACAGATGCACTTTTATGATGGACAGATGCACTTTTGTGATGGACAGATGCACTTTTATGATGACAGATGCACTTTTATGATGGACAGATGCACTTTTATGATGGACAGATGCACTTTTATGATGGATAGATGCACTTTTGTGATGGACAGATGCACTTTTATGATGGACAGATGCACTTTTATGATGGACAGATGCACTTTTATGATGGACAGATGCACTTTAATGATGGACAGATGCACTTTTATGATGGACAGATGCACTTTTATGACGGACAGAAGCAGTTTTATGATGGACAGATGCACTTTTATGATGGACAGATGCACTTTTGTGATGGACAGATGCACTTTTATGATGGACAGATGCACTTTTGTGATGGACAGATGCACTTTTATGATGGACAGATGCACTTTTATGATGGACAGATGCACTTTTATGATGGACAGATGCACTTTTATGATGGATAGATGCACTTTTGTGATGGACAGATGCACTTTTATGATGGACAGATGCACTTTTATGATGGACAGATGCACTTTTATGATGGACAGATGCACTTTTGTGATGGACAGATGCACTTTTATGATGGACAGATGCACTTTTGTGATGGACAGATGCACTTTTATGATGGACAGATGCACTTTTATGATGGACAGATGCACTTTTATGATGGACAGATGCAGTTTTATCATGGATTGATGCACTTTTATGATGGACAGATGCACTTTTATGATGGACAGATGCACTTTTATGATGGACAGATGCAGTTTTATCATGGATTGATGCACTTTTATGATGGACAGATGCACTTTTATGATGGACAGATGCACTTTTGTGATGGACAGATGCACTTTTATGATGGATAGATGCACTTTTATGATGGACAGATGCAGTTTTATCATGGATTGATGCACTTTTATGATGGACAGATGCACTTTTATGATGGATAGATGCACTTTTATGATGGATAGATGCAGTTTTATGATGGACAGATGCACTTTTGTGATGGACAGATGCACTTTTATGATGGATAGATGCAGTTTTATGATGGACAGATGCAGTTTTATCATGGATTGATGCACTTTTATGATGGACAGATGCACTTTTATGATGGATAGATGCACTTTTATGATGGACAGATGCACTTTTATGATGGATAGATGCAGTTTTATCATGGATTGATGCACTTTTATGACGGACAGATGCAGTTTTATGATGGACAGATGCACTTTTATGATGGACAGATGCAGTTTTATCATGGATTGATGCACTTTTATCATGGATTGATTCAGTTTTATGATGGACAGATGCAGTTTTATGATGGACAGATGCAGTTTTATGATGGACAGATGCACTTTTATGATGGACAGATGCAGTTTTGTGATGGACAGATGCAGTTTTATGATGGACAGATGCACTTTTATGATGGACAGATGCACTTATGATGGACAGATGCAGTTTTATGATGGACAGATGCACTTTTATGATGGACAGATGCAGTTTTATGATGGACAGATGCAGTTTTATCATGGATTGATTCAGTTTTATGATGGACAGATGCAGTTTTATGATGGACAGATGCACTTTTATGACGGACAGAAGCAGTTTTATGATGGACAGATGCACTTTTATGACGGACAGATGCAGTTTTATGATGGACAGATGCACTTTTATGACGGACAGATGCAGTTTTATGTTGGACAGATGCACTTTTAAGATGGATAGATGCACTTTTATGATGGACAGATGCAGTTTTATCATGAATTGATGCACTTTTATCATGGATAGATGCACTTTTATGATGGACAGATGCACTTTTATGATGGACAGATGCACTTTTATGATGGACAGATGCACTTTTATGATGGACAGATGCACTTTTATGATGGACAGATGCACTTTTATCATGGATAGATGCACTTTTATGATGGACAGATGCACTTTTATGATGGACAGATGCACTTTTATGATGGACAGATGCACTTTTATGATGGACAGATGCACTTTTATGATGGACAGATGCACTTTTATCATGGACAGATGCACTTTTATGATGGATAGATGCACTTTTATCATGGACAGATGCACTTTTATGATGGACAGATGCACTTTTATCATGGATAGATGCACTTTTATCATGGACAGATGCACTTAAGTAGTACTGCCTTTTTTGCAATCATTTAATTTTGTTGACTTTTGCATCGTGTTCTGCAATGGCAAAAACTGGAGGGAATTATATAAGAAAGACACAGAGAAATTTAAGTCATCTGTGTAACACAGAAGATATTAAAACGTGTCTGACCAACACGAGGGTGAGTGAATGATGTCAGGGTTTCCCCTTTAGACCTAGTCTACCAAACACATAAAACAGTCTTCAACCATTTCAGTGTTGATTCCGGCTGGCAGTATCAGTGAATGAGTAACAGCAGCGTAAAGTGTGAATGTGCACAAAAGCCTGTGAGCTTCATAATGAAGACCCCAGACAGACACTTCATGTCCTCAGGACTCGAGCGGGTTCCCTCGTGTGTCATCATGGCTGAAGCGACTGCACGTGTTGGTAAAGAATGGACTCGACGGCATATTGCAACAGTATTGCATGAATGGGGAAGTCCAGAAATACTGCTTTTATCTATTTTCTCTCTGGCTAAGAGGAAGGAAAGTTCCTCTATTAACACATCAAAACACAAACGCATCTTTAAAATGCATGTTAAGGCCATTCAGACCAAGAACGATAACTATACAGATAATTATATATGTAAATTATATTGTTGTGTTACTTCTAAGCACATTAAATGCTCAAGCTCGTTACAGCAGAGTGGATTCTGATTGGCTGCCAATGTATTTATCGTTAAAATCGTCCTGAAAGTGATTTCAGACGATATGGTTATAGCTGTGATGGTAACTCTGCTATACACTCTTAGAAGAAAAGGTTCTATATAGAGCCTTAAAAGGTTCTATCAGCGCTACGTATTTGGAACCTTTAAAAGGTTCTAAACAGAACCCTTTTTAAGGGTTCAATAAAAATAACCCTTTAGGGTTCTTTGTAAACAGGAAAAAGGTTCTATATGGAACCTAAAATGTATTTATGAATGTATGTGAATGATCACAAAATTCAAGATATGGGGGTTAGAAAATTGATATATTTATATAATTTTATGTAGTTAATCAATATCACACGAAGAGTGCCATTTCAGTTTTTCTCCTCCAAAAATCAGCATGATTAAAATGTGATATTAAGTTACAACAACAGTTTAATAAACAATCATTTTAATTACAACTACAAAATGTTGCAGAATAATGTAATATATGAATGAATAATAGCCTATAAAGAACCTTTGTGCCAAAAGGGTTCTTTCTTGTCATTATAGAACCTTTTTAGCATAAAAGGTTCTTTGGAGTGGAGTAAAGAACCCTATGCTTCATATATAGAACCCCAATGAAGCCTTTTTTCTAAGAGTGTACTTTAATACTGAGAACGATTTTTAGAATTATATCGGTAACTATTTACAATAAGGTTCATTAGTTAACATGAACTAAGAATGAACAATAAATACTTCAACAGCATTTATTAATCTCAATTAAAATTAATTTCAACATTTACTAATACGTTATTCAAATCAAAGGTTGTATTTGTTAACATTAGTTAATGCACGGTGAACTAACATGAACAAACAATGAACATCTGTATTTTTATTAACTAATATTAACAAAGATTAATAAATACTGTAAAAAATGTATTGCTCATTGTTAGTTCATGTTAGTTAATACGTGTATAGTTAATAGTTAATACGTTAATAGGTTAATAAGTGTTCCCATTATATTGTTATCGTTATCTTTATAGTTATTGTCCTTTATATAATTCATCATAACTGACTCTGAACTCTTGTATGACACACCCACTTCTCACCATCCAATCAGATCGTGTGTTTCTCTCACTGAGCGTGTGCTGTGTGTTATGTTTAGATAGTGTTGACGTTCAGAGTCACTGTCTGTCACGCTGAAGAGTGAAACACTGATGTTTGTGTGAGCAGCCTCAACCAATCACATGAGTTTGGGGGCGGGGCTATCTTCATGACAGATGGGAATGTTTGAGAAGCATGTTTGGTTATTATTTTTGCAATGCAATTTGCCATTTGCCATGTACAGTACAGCAGGGGTGTCTCACTCAGGTCCTGGAAGGCCTGCAGAGTTTAGCTTCAACCTTAATTAAACGCACCTGATCCAGCTAATCAAGTCCTTCAGGTTTAACCCTGTAAAACTATAGGTTTGTGTGTCTGAACAGGGCTGGAAATCAACCGTTTTATACATCTAATGTACAGTAATAACACCTGAGTGATCATGAAACAATGAAATCACTGATATATATATCATATTCTGGTAAAAAGCATTGGTAACACTTTACAATAAGGTTCATTAGTTGTGTAATGTATTAACTAACATGACTGTATTTTTTTTAATCAACTTTAACAAAGATGAACAAATACAGTAACAAATGTATTGCTCATGGTTAGTTCATGTTAGTATAGAATCTTTGTTAACGTGAATTAATAAAAAATACAGTCATTAATTGTTTGGTCATGTTAGTTAATACATTAACTAATGTTAACAAGATTTTAATAAAGCATTAGTAAATGTTGAAATTAACATTAAAAAGATTAATAAATGCTGTATAAGAGCAGTTCATTATAAGGTCATGCTAATTAATGTAGTTAACTAATTGTAAAGTGTCACCAAAGCATGTATGCAAGCCTTCATCTATTCACGAGATTCCCAGATGTGTTCCCTTCTCCCAGGCAGCGGATGCACAAAGAAAGAAAAGGAAAGCACATATACGCACAAACACACACGCAATCGACACACACACACACACGACCATTACGACATCACTTACTTTGGAGGACCACGGCTGCAAGCAGTTGGCATAGCAACGGACGAGGAAAGCCATTTTCCAATAAAAAAAAGGAAACTTTCCAGTAAAAAAAAAAAAAAAAAAATGCAAGTTCCTCTCAGAATCCAAACAAATAAACGCTTGACCCGGCCGAGACGTCAAAGAACGAGCGGATCACGTATCCATGTCATCGGGAATCACCAGAAACAAGCCTTGCAGGATCCACAACTTCATCTTCACACGGGCTCATGGACTCCTGGAGTCCGGGACGAGGACGCATATGAACCAGCATGAGCAGAACTCACTGCAAACGAGCGTCCGCATCCGTGAGGTCCAGAACGAGCTCTGTGGAGGACAGCAGAACACAGCATCCCTCGAGCGAGTGTCCGCCGCTGAAGACGAGCGTCTGGGAGCGAGAGGGACAGAGAGGAGCCGGCAGAAAACATGACATCACCTGCGCTGGGAGGAGGGTGGGGTAAGATGGGCCGACTGCATTAGAGCCATTGGCTGAGAGGAGGAGTGGAAACACGAGCGTCTGTATTGATCAGAAAACAGCCAGCGTCGTCTTCTGCACTGCAAAATATGCTTTTCTTACTCGGTGTCTCTGTCCTGTTTCCAGTCCAAATATCGAAACATTCTTAAATCGAGATGCATTTACTAGATGAGTGAAATGACATGAGAAATTATATCTTGTTTTCCTTAATAAAAATTAAAAGTGAGTTTTTGCTTAAAACAAGCAAAATTATCTTGCAATGTGGTAAGAAAAAGAATCTTGTTTCCAGTCCAAATATCGAAACATTCTTCAATCGAGATGCATTTACTCTATGAGTGGAATGACATGAAATGATATCTTGTTTTCTAAAAAATAAAAGAAAGAAAAAAAATAGTTTTTGCTTAAAACGAGCACAATTATCTGCCAATGAGGTACGAAAAATAACCTTGTTTACCATTTGAATTGTAATTCAGGAGAGGAAACACAAGCGTTTTTATTGATCAGAAAACGTCTTCTGTAAAAGTCCATTGTGCACG
This sequence comes from Semotilus atromaculatus, assembly GCA_031834385.1. Lineage (NCBI taxonomy): Eukaryota > Metazoa > Chordata > Actinopteri > Cypriniformes > Leuciscidae > Semotilus > Semotilus atromaculatus. Next base: position 34,857,535 of record JAULUF010000001.1, read on the forward strand.
AACACACTCCACAAATGAGCGTGAATCACTGCGGATGGTGAAAAGCACTCGTTATGCTAATGTGTTTTGTGAGCGTGACAAAGGAGCACGAGAAAAAAAGGAGAAGAGCACTTGATCCTGTTATTAAGTCAGGAATGCTGGGAGCACAATGGCATTAAAGCACACATGACACACGTCATGTTTTTCTGCATGCACTGAAACTCTGATGATGATGGGATGCATTGGGAAGCGCGTCTGATTCCCTCGGCTCGGAAGCTGAGGCATGACATCATCTCTTTCAGAGGCAGCCAATCAGAGCACAGCACATGGAGCTTCCCGAGGAGTGAGCGAGGCACATAACACACATTGGTGTGAAGGATTATGGGGATTGCTACACACTGCACACAATGCCTGAGCCCAGAATCCTACGACCGTGTCTCTGCAGGGTTCCATCAAACACATTAATCAACATTCATTCATATGAGAACAATAATTAAACACAGAAATAGCATAAAAATGCAGTCCTCCATGAGCTCTTGTTTGCAAACGGGATCAACATAACGTACTCCAGGTTTATTATCCATGTAGCTCTGAATGTTTATTAATCATGGCAGATATTAAGAAAAATACCATTCGATTCACGTTTTACTTTAAAAACAAAAATGTCTCTCCAGAAAAGTATATTTAACTCATTTATTGAAAGAAAACACAGAATATATATTTGAATATAATATAGATATATTTGAAAATGGTGATATATATTTTTAGTAGGGCTGCACGATTAATCGCAATAAAACTGCACAAGATTTGGCAAAGGCTGTGATTATTTTATGCGCAGCTTGTCAGTGCGGCTGACCGGTAGTAAACGCTGCTCCATCTGAACACCAGAGGGCGCTCTCACGCACACACGATACATATGCCCCGCCGCAGAAGTACAATAACACGCATCATTCCAGGAAATCCCTATCGCTGTAGCGGAATAAACAGAAGATTGAAATGCTTTGATTGATTAAACATGACTAATACACACACGACTGCCTTATTCTGTGTAAGAAGCACATCATCTCACAAATTATGCTCATCTGTCATTATGAAGTGAGTTTGGAGTAAATGCATGTTATTAAATGTTGTCTTTAGTTGGACAAGAGGTTCATAAATGCTTATGTTTGTAAAGATGTTTGACGCGTGTTGCTTTTTCAAGTGCTTCACTGACAAGCTGCACACAAAAGATAATCGCAGCCTTTGCAATTTCAAAAACGCAATAAGCCAGCTCGATTTAAGTGCGATTTCATGTAAATTGTGATTAATCGTGCAGCCCTAATGCAGAGTCAACTATTAGTGAGCCATTCATATGGTGAAATGTGTCATGTGACACAAAATATTACACAGGGAGACTTGGTAAAGCTATAATACTATAATTTGTGTTGTAGAGATTTTTTTTTCATGTAACATGCATTATGCGTGTAGTAAAACGTGTGAGATTTAATAAATAAATACAAATTATGAAGCCATTCAATGGCATTCCTGAAGAGTGAAACACTGTGACACTATCAAAACATTCTGACACGATAATACAGACTCAACCAATGGGAGGGGTTTGGGGGCGGGGCTATCTGTCTGTTTGACCAATGGCAGACGGGAAATGTTCAGAAGAAAAAATTACACACTGCATCCTAAAATATTACTTTAAAAAACGTAATAATATTAAAAACATTAACTTATGCCATTCCACCCTGTGCAGTACTTGTTTATTATAATTCATATTGTACATTCAGTATTTGGATAACAACCCAGTGTTTGGGTAGTTTTCTTGTTACCCAGATCTTGGGTCAGACATAACCCAGGGATTGAGTTATTGATCGCAGGCTTGTTGCGCCCTCTTCAGGAGAGAGCAGTGCAGCTCCGTCAAAATAGTGCATGTCTTCAGTAAAATACAGGTTTGTGTACATTTTATTGTATCTATAAGTTTGTTATTGTGCTGTAAAGCAACATATAGGGGCACGATGTGAGTCACTTAAACAAGTGAACTGTCTTTATATGTGATGAAAACGCCTGATGCGTTGAATTTTATGATTTTATGATTTCAAAAAAGATACAGAATATAAATACGTATGATGTTAAAATATGCTGAATATGTCCTTGCTGAAAACGACAAAAGCTGGGTGAAGTAAACCCATTATGCTGGGTTAAATAAACAATCTTAGAACTTAGAACAAAACCGACCGACATTTAATCTTACACTGTAAATTCCACTTTAAAACAATAGCTTCAGGCTATTGAGGTTTATTGAGCGCATGAGAAGAACTGGTGCAGATGTAGTGCAGAACATGACAGGCACAACGGATGTGCTTCCTGAGCGTCACCAGCGCTGGTTCAGAAGCCTCGACTCCCGCACACGGGGGGAAAAAATTATATATTTTTTATAATATGGAACTCAGTTCAAATCTATCAATATAAAATACCCGCATTGAACAAAGAAATTTGATTTGGGTATCTATTTGCCACTGCAAGCACCACTCACATTTTCTTCAGGAGATGTACGTTTAAGACACACAGTGTGACAGTGGCGTCTCGAGGCTGATTAATGCGTCTGTGACACTCACTAATGAGTCTGTGTGCACACCGGTCTCACTGTCTCAAGCGTTCAGAAGAGTGACCGTGACAAAAACACACACACGCTTGATATCAGTTTCCTCATGCTAACGTGCACTAGCAGCTCACTAGAGCAACATTCAACTGAAGCAAGTCCCCCTGTGGTGGAAATCCAGCTTTTAATGTTGTTTATATGTCTATGTGGTGTTTTTAATACGCTTAATATGTGTAAATTCATAAGTCGACAGCATTGCTGAGTATTTTCTGCTTAAAACTGCAGTGAACCAAAGACAGTCTCAAAAACACGGTGTGAAATCGCTGGTGTTTCTGACGTCACAAACGACCTTGTAACCAATCAGATCAACGTGTGATCGTCAACCAGTGGATCTCTGAGTGAGGGAGTGAGTGAGTGGAGGCGGGGCTCATTTGCATATTCATAGAACCGCGTATGCTAAATGAGGCAAAGGTGTCGAGTTACATTCAAGATATTTTCAGGCATGAAGAAAATTGGGTTGGTGTTGGACGCCTCCTGTTTTCGCTGATTAAATGTGTTCGTGTTGATCGGGCCGTGGTTTGTCTGAGAAGTGACGTACATCAAGATGCAAAGAGATGTGTAAATAGAGATTTTATTTTATTTAGCAACCATGTAACCAATTAAATCATAGAAGGAATAAGCCATTTACAGCCAATATAGGCAGTTTAACATAGGAAATATGTTTAAGATTTTTAACAGTTATAGCGCCATCTATGGTCCGATCTTCATAAATGTTTGCATGCTGTTTAGAATCATATGTCGCATATGCTCACTAATTTTCGCAAAGTCCCGAGTTTTAGTTTAGGAGTTACAGGCTTTTGTGTGCATTTGGCCACACCCACTTTCTAAATGACCCAGTTATAGCAACCCAAAGGGTAAAGTTCAGCTTTCTTGATAATAATGGATCTGGAGTGTCCAGAGAATTGGTTTTATTCATATTGATTAAAAACCTAGGACTAGTTTGCAAAAGTAGTTTTTTACAAAATCGCGAGTATTTAATGAACGATTTGATTGACAGCAGTGGTTCAAAGTTGTTCAGTATGAGGAGATCTATCAAATGATGTGCATATTGTGTGGATGTGTGAAATACCGCATGATTAAAACACACCCACCGAGTTTCGTTCTGATCGGCCTCAGTTAACCTTGTCTAATAGGTGCTCAAATTTCATTGGCCCGCGGCGGCCATGTTTTTTGCGATACGCCAATGTCCTCACAGACTATCATGGCACCTTGGACAAAGACAGCGCATACCAATTTTCAATTCTGTTGGGGGGTTATAGCCCTTTCCATGTTTTTTTTCCTGTTATAGTGCCTAAGCTATATGTTATAGCGCCTAATAAAAAGTGTCTAATCGCCATGTTTTTTTATTACGGTGACCTTAAATTGAGCTCATACATATGCGTACCAAGTTTGGGGAATATATCTCATTCTGTTCTCTAGTTATAGTAATTTTACTAAAAGTGGCTCCGCCCACACGACGTTTTGGCGACCGTGAATCAAAATTTCAACTTTGTTTTTTTGATAATTATTGATATTCAGACACCATAGATTATTTCTGTCAGTCTCTCCCCAAAGTGAGACCTAACATCTGGCCAAGTTTCAAGTCTCTAGCACGTACAGTTTGGTCTGCACGATCAGTTTTACGGCAGAAGAAAAATAATACAAATCCTTACAATTACGTGCTTGAACCTCTAATTAAAGATGTAGATTGATTGAATTAAATTAAAAATGGCAGAAATTAAATCTGAGATATAAGTGACAGCATGAGTCACGTGGACTCTTGTTATGATGCTTTCGTGTGAACGCTTCAGAGTTCAGAAAAGAACAAGCGGAACATTCTTCAAAGTTGCGCCTGTTGTGATCCATAAAAAAAATGAATAGAAAGTTAACGAGCTTGTAAAGACACGAGGGTGAGTAAATGACGACTGATGTTTATGTTTGCATGATGGACTTTCTGGTCCAGCGCTAGGAAATTAACGCCTGCAGGGTTGAGCTTGCACACATCACTTCCTGCTATTCTCCCAGCTCTTCACACACACACACACACACACACTTCCTGTAGCGTGTGCTGGGATCTGAAGCGAGTGAAAATCCTCCAACATGAGAGACGATCTCTGCTTTGAGTGGATGAAAACATGAGCTGGGGGGGGGCAGGGCTAGCATGATGTCATCCTCTAAAATTAGACCTCCAGCACAAACAGCAGAGATTCTCCTCATGAAGCTTCCAGACGCTCTCGTGAACACACACCAAACCTGTCCAGCAGAGCCTCGTGACGGGCCGCGTTTCCCTTACTCTTCAAATTGCGCAAATTGAAATTGCGAATTGAAAATGCAGTCATTTATCGCATTACCCATTTATCGCAAAAACTTTTTTACGCTCGCATGAGGAGGTTTTTCAAGCACTTCGAAGACTAAATATTTAGCAAAACTGCAATGGAAACAGTTTTTGCACATGTACAGTCGCCTGACGTAGAGGCCGCGGTGTGATTGGACAGAAGATGAGACAGAGTTCTTTATTAAACTCATAAAAGACACAAGAATTGCAGGAATACTGGACTCTAAACCTCAAAGAAACGCCACAATCAAGATCTGGAAGCAGAAATGAGGAGAAACACCAGAAACTCCTCATATGAGCCGCTCTCAGTGTAAGAGGCTTTCCTGACATTAATGCTTGGATAAACGTCCACGTCTCCTTCCATTAAATATAATGTCTAGAGCGATGACTGAGATATACGTAAACCTACAAACATCCGTTGCCATGATTTTTGGAATGACTTATCGTGAGAGGGAAAAAAAATTACGTTTTAAAATTACGACTTCATGGAAACGCTGTCATTTCGCAATAGTTTTTTATCGAGATTTAGAAAATATCGCAAAAGTTTTGAGACTCACAGTTGATTCAAATGGAGTTTGTCCTTTGCATGTTGCTAAGCTAAGTGAAACACGCAGCACACACAAGCATTGGGTCAAGGAGTGTTCATTCACAACCTTTTTTGCATCGTGATTCAATGAACTGAAACAAGAATTGTGAGGCTTCTAAACATTCCCACCGCTATTTATATGCTTAGGCTTTCCCAGTATTTTCAACATAGACTATTAAATATGGATGTAGTGTTTATGAAGAGCATTTTTGAAGCCCAAATTGGGCAGAGCCGGCCATCGCCATCTTGGCTGCGAGTCACTGCCGGATAAACGAAAATGGGCAAATAGTGATACACTACAGATTGTTTCAAGGCAGCTTTACATTAATAAACACTGTTGATGTTGTGAAATTCATCAATTATTAAATTTCAACTGTAAAGCAGATCTACAGAAGACAATAGAGTCATTATCCAGCTCAAGTTAATATTATCAATATTAATCAATATTTATTTTGTGCCACATTAGTTTTGTGCCAAGCTTCTCTCCTCATGAAGCACATGTAACGTAACGCTATATTAAAGTGCTTATAACCAAAAGAGCGATTGGGTCGAACCTGTTTCTGTTTCTTGAAACCAACACTGAAGAGACTTAAACTGCAGTTCCTCCACTGGCCACTAGAGACTGGCTCCAAAAGAGAGTCAATCCCATAAACCCCCATGTTAAAACGCCCAACTTTACAGCAGAAAAAAAACATGTTTACAGTCTGGTACAAAAAGTGGTTTTGGTCTATATCGCTAATGTTGCCCTTCATGACGACTGTGAGGCGGTGCATTTTTTTATAACTCATCCGTGTAAATTATATTAAGCCTTAAAGTTCTGCATATTTAGGGGCGTGGCCACTTGAGTGACAGGTGCCTCGCTGATGTCACTACTAGCCGTTTGTCTGCTGTCTGTTAGCGTGTCATGTCAAATGTGCATTCTGTCCTTCTTTTGTTGTGTATTTTTAACAGTGCAAATGCCCTTATATTATACACAAGTCCGTTTTTACATATACAGAGGCAGAAAAAAAAATGTCATAATATTTTTAAGATCTTTTCAAAAGGACTATAGAGGTGATGCCAACTGAAGAAAGAGCAAGTATTCCCACTTATGAAACATCACGTTTGCGTATTACTACTAAAGCACTTTGCCGTACTGTATCTCTTCAAGTTGAGGACAAAAACTACACGGGTGTCAGTGAGTCCTGATGACACATAACGTTAGTCATCGCGCTGACAGCATTAGCAGCGCACGAGTGTTACTCATACACAAACAGCACACAGTTGTGACACAGCACTATCACTATCAGTTTAGTCATTTCAACACCAAACTCGACAGCGGACACAGGCTCTCTGACACTGTGGATATTGCTGCACAGTAAACACAAAGATGCATCATTCAAGTGTGCAGTGTTGTGCCTGAACGCGTTCAATGAACGATAGTTCATGAACGCGTTCATATTTTGGGCGAACGTGAACTGAACGTCCTGTATTACTGCCTAATGAACGTTACTGTGAACTCGTTCATTCTGAGGTCTGTGAACGCACGCTCTCTCAGTTTAACTTCGTACAATAGGGTGCCATATTTCTATAGAGCCTTCCAGGCGAAAACCCGGCTAAAACGCACGTAAACAGGCCTTAATATGTAGCGAAAAAACACCCAATCTGGCAACACAAGACGTGTCGCACCGCGGCCGCCGTCGACAAAGCAGCGAGCGAGGAGGCGTCGTATGATCATTTAAACGGATTTTATGACGAGGTCGGTGAGGATGGGAAAAATCTTACATTTCTGTGCAAACTGCCCGTCGCTAAAATAATTGTTGTCTGTGGTTGTAGGGTAGACTGGGTACAGTTGAGACACGAGTACAGTTGAGACATCTTAAATAACTTGCGTGCGCAGCATGCAAAAGTTGTGATTTTTTTGCTGTGCACATGCGTATTAGTGTCCTCTTTGATCGTGTGAAATTTGGACAGCGGACTCGTCTCCGATCCGAAGATATCTGCAAAACTTTTTTTTCTAACATAAGACTATCACTTCAACATGCACACTCCACAATGAATAGCTTAGTATCCTTATGTGACTGGTAAACGTAACTGGTATCATCACAAATGTTATTATGTGCCCTAAAAACTGGCATATTTCATGATATTGTGTCATGCAAGGTCATTGCAAAATCTAGAGAAATGTGCGAGGTGGCCATATCAACTGTACGTACCCCTGATAGAGTTCTATTAGGAAACACACTGTTTAGTTGTTCAGTGTTATGATAACAGGTTAAACGTCGTAATTAGCCAGCGTAAGATGCAAATGAAAATAAAATTTTATATTTGTGATATTTAAACTGTATTATTAATGAATATATCAAATATATTGTTTCTGTTTTATAAATTTTAACCAGTGCTAATTTAAATCAAATTAATTAATTTAAATGGATGAATAAACAAACATGTTGCCCAATTGTTATTTTCTTTATTTGTCTTTATGTATTATATTTGCAATGAATTAAAATATACATTTAAATCATTACAAATTTAAACCTTTACATCATTAAAAATTGGTGTCTCAACATACCACATATGGGTACAGTTGAGACAAAGTTGAGACAAAAAGCACCTTATTTTTATGAGCTAATTGTGGAAAATATAAACTACTTATGGGTATTATTGATTGATAATATATTAGTCTACAAGCTAATGAAATGTCATGTGGCATGTCATGTGGAAATTCACTTCTTTTCAGTATCTATTTTTGTGTGAAAAATTAAAACGCAAAAACTGTCTCAACTGTACCCAGTCTACCTATATGGGCTGTGGCAATAAAATAATAATAAAAAAAAGCTAGCAAAATATGGAAAAAAAGAACTATAAATGAACTAGTTCATTTTTTTAAGTATGAACTATGAACTGAACTAGTTCATTTTAAACTGTGTGAACTGAACTTTGAACTAGTTCATGTAGAAAGTGAACTTTCCCAACACTGCAAGTGTGGTTATAATCCAATACATATCCAATATATGGACATCTGATCTACCGTATAAGCGCATATTCTGTTTTCCATTCAGGAGCACAGATACTAGTTTTCAGCTCCATTAATTACATTTGAACAAAATTTCTGTCACAAACCTACATTGTAACCAATCAAATCAACGTGTGATCGTCAACCAGTGGATCTCCGAGTGAGTGAGTGAGTGGAGGCGGGGCTCATTTGCATATTTCACATATACTAAATGAGGCAAGGGTGTTGAGTTACATTCAAGATATTTGAAGGCATGAAGAAATTTTTTTCAACTGAAAATATATGTTTAAATATGTAATTTTGAGTGAATTTTCAGTGATACAATTATTGACTACAGGGGGACTTTTTAAGGGAAGAGGTGGGACCAAAAAAACAGATGTGGTAAAAAGACGGTCAATGTAAATGCAGCCATAATAAACAGGTGCAACTGATGTTTACACTTTTAAGGAAGTCTTACACAGTTGTGTCTGCAGACTCTTAGACTTTCAACTTCAGTAAACACCTTGGTTTCCCTTTATTTTGATGGTCCCTTTAACACGTTCTGTTGACTATAAGTAACATTAGTAGACTGGTAGGGTTAGGGTTAGATTAAGTTGACATGTAGTTGCAAAGTTACTTATAGTCAGTAGAGTGTCTGTTGGAGGACCATCACATTAAAGAGTCAACAGATATTAAGCAGACAGTCTATTGATACTCTACAGATACTCTGTTGATACTATATTGATACTCTATTGATACTCTACTGATACTGCTTTGAGACAATCTACATTGTTAAAAGCGCTGTATAAATGAAGATGTCTCTATTAATACTCTACTGATACTCTACTGATACTCTACTGATACTGCTTTGAGACAATCTACATTGTTAAAAGCGCTATATAAATGAAGATGTCTCTATTGATACTCTATTGATACTCTATTAATACTCTACAGATACTCTACAGAGAGTATATATGTGACCCTGGACCACAAAATCAGTCACAAAGGTCTTTAATTGAGATGTATACATCATCCGAATGCTGAATAAATAAGCTTTCCATTGATGTGTGGTTTGTTAGGATAGGACAATATTTGGCCGAAATAAAACTATTGAAAATCTGGAATCTGAGGGAGCAAAATTGTCTATTTATGTTCACGATTGTGCTGCATCCACTCACAAAAATATATTTTTTATACATTTACAGTAGGAAATTTACAAAATATCTTCATGGAACATAATCTTTACTTAATATCCTAATGATTTTTAGCATAAAAGAAAAATCTATCATTTTGACCCATACAGTGTATTGTTGGCTATTGCTACAAATATACTGTGCGACTTTTGACTGGTTTTGTGATCCAGGGTCACATATTAGTATATATAGTCAACAGAATGTTCAAAAAGGACCGTCAAAATAAAGTGAAACCCAACACCTTTAACTCTTGACGCTTGACTGACATTCAGAGGCCAGACGAGTTTCAGTCTGACAGGAAGTGCCGCCACAGACGAGCGCTCTGCTCCAGTTTGCCTTGTTTACTTTCTCACTGCTGATCACTTCACATACGGTAAGCGGAGCCTTTACTGAACACACAGACACTCATGTACTCAACAACAAAAAAATGTGGAGGTCAAAAATCTGCCCTGATATCATCATCAAGAAAAAAGTCTTACTAAAAGGGGAAACTTGCAAACTTTGGAGTTTTTTATTATTTCTTAGGGGGGAGAAAACAATATCTTAAAGGTATTACTGCTTATGCTTTGTGTGCCAAATTTGAAACTGTTTTAATTATTCATATTTCTTTTGATTATTTTAATTTCTTCTATGTAAAGCACTTTGAATTACCATTGTGTATGAAATGTGCTATATAAATAAACTTGCCTTGCCAAATGAATGTCATGTGGTGCAACTCTCGAAAACCCTGAATGACATTCACTCATTAAGAATTTCTTATAATTGTTTGAATAAAAAAGTGATAAATTATGATTAAGCTGTGCACACTCCATGTGAATGTATGTTCATTTTTCTACTTGACATTCATTCGAATTAAAACTTTTAAAAAAGCATATTGTACAAACATGATGCTAATAAAGATATAAGATTTTCTTCATGAAGAATAAAGAATTAGGACATTCAAGAATTTTGCAGCATTATAGATACTGCCATAAAATGCATATAAATATCGATATCTGCCAATAATGTCTTAGTAAGATAATATTTAAATGATTCATTTGATGATCAAAAGGTGTGTAGTCTTTAAAACAAATATTGCAATACATTGATGATTGAGAGATGAACAAATAAACCTTCCTCAAAAGCCTGATGATCATATTTGATATTCGTGATTTTTATAAAAAATGATGTATGATAATCAAGTCAAATGAAGCTGTGTCAGTCTGAAATATTACTGACAATATAAAAGTTATTCTTATGTTTCCTTGATAAAATCAGGTCAGATTTGACAGCAGAAACACACGAGCTGAAGGAGGACCTTTGTACAATTACACTAAAAGACTTTTACTTGATACACAGAGTTTTGATCATATTGATCCTTTAGAGGCCTTATAAATATAAAATGTGATGTACAGTAGGCTTTATTGGGTATTTCAATGTGCTTTGGATATTCAATAAACATGTGTTTATGTGCAACAACACATGACACTGACCGGCTGAGAAAAACAAAGAACATCCACAGTGAACAAAGAGAGGATGAGCTCTTACCTGCCCCACACACACACACACACACACACACACAGGAAACAGTACAGTACTGACGGCACAAAGCCTCGTGTCCCAGAACTGAGGAGTGTGTCCAACAGATTACTGAGAAGCCTAACTGACAGAAAGATCATATCAGCGGAAGAAACTCATCAACAAATGAACGTGTTGAACTTCACTCGCCACATACAGGCATTTCTCAGACATGTGACCCTGGACCAAAAAAAAACACTCACAAGTCGCATGGTACATATTTGTAGCAATAGCCAAAAATACATAGCATGGGTCAAATTTATAAAATGTTCTTTTATGCCCAAAAAATCATTAGGATATTAAGTAAAGATCATGATCCATGAAGATATCCTACCGTAAATATATTTTAAAAATATTTCTGTGAGTGAATGCAGGACAAGCGTGAACATAAATGAACAACTTTAAAGGAGATTTTCTTTTTTTGCACCCTCAGATTTTCAATAGTTGTAATATTGTCCTATCCGAACAAACCACACATCAACAGAAAGCTTATTTATTCAGCATTCAGATGGTGTGTACATCTCAATTGGACAAAAATGACTGTTTTTGTGGTCCAGGGTCACATATAAACCGTTAAACCGCTTTAAATGGTCTTATATCGGAGCTCTTACCGTGTCCGAGGCGTCCGGGGCGTCTACGACGAGCTGTCGCTCTCCTCCGGCGTTCACCTTATGGAAGCGCCGCCGCGAGTGTGTGTGCGGTGCGTGTCTCTGCGGCGCGGCGTCGCTCTCGCTGGCGTTCTCCACCTGTGAAGAAGAGCCGGTGTCAGAAGCTTCGGCGTCTTGGTTGAACATCCAGTTCTTCCAGACCACCGAGAGCCTGTGCAGGCGCAGGAGACTCATGCGGACGGCATTCGTGGGCTCACGGCGAGAGAAAGCGAGTGTGTGTCGGGTCGAGGAGTTTAACACACACACAGCAGAGCTGCAGTCAGGCCACAGCTTCCTGTAGGAAACCGTAAATACACAAATATCCTCTGCGCGCTGAAGCAACAAGAGCCGCTGTGGCGTGTGCTGCGTCTGCATTAATCCACATACATTTTCATAACGCAAAAACAGTCTCCGTCCACACTGGCGTTTTCCAAAAGTTTCTCATCCACGCTGAAAGTTAGCGTGAAAATTCACTTCACAGCGCATGCGTTAAACATCATGAAAGCTCACTGAGATGATCAGACATAATCAAGACCACGCAATTCTTCTGGCAGGAGTATTTCAGGATTTACCAAAACATATTAGTGTGGATAAGGCCTTTAAAACTGAAAATAGCCAGCGTTAAACGTCACATACGAGTCGTGTGACCGATGTTCCCAGTGAATGTGTATGAAGCAGCTGAGGATGCTGGGAGTCACTGTGCTGTTCTTAAAGGGCTCCTATAACGCGCTTTTCACAAGATAAAAAAAAAAAAGTCTCTGATGTCCCCAGAGTGTGTATGTGAAGTTTTAGCTCAAAATACCCCACAGATATTTTTAGAGCATGTTAAAGTCGTCACTTTTGAGGGTGAGCAAAAACGTGCAGTTTCCCTTTAAATGCAAATGAGCTGCACAGAAGGCGGAGCTTCAAGAGCTTGTGTGTGTGTGTGTGTGTGTGTGTGTGTGTGTGTGTGTGTGTGTGTGTGTGTGTGTGTGTGTGTGTGTGTGTGTGTGTGTGTGTGTGTGTGTGTGCGTGTGTGTTATCAAATAATATCAACTTATTTTTTATCACATTTGCAATCGTGCTGATATTTGAGAAAACAGCGCTCTTGCTCTGTGTGATATTGCTCAATTATACTACTATACTAAACTATATACTATACTACAAAATACAATAATTCATACAAGGGAAATTCATATCCTGAAATTTGGGGGAGTTTTTAATAATTTTGGTGACACACGTGACCTTGCACAATGCTATTTTACGTCAACACTGTCAAACAACATCAGTGGGATTATTAATTCAAATTATTAAGAATACGTTGGCGTTGGCCATATTGAAAAAAAGAAAAAAAAAGTCTTGTAAACTAAAAAAAGTCTTGTAAAAAGGGCACTTATCTGGCCAGAGGCCCAAAGGGTCACGACGTTCATCTAACGACCTTGACGGATCCGTCAAAATAAGGACTACTTTAAGACGAGTGCTGAAAACATCAGTAAACCAACAGAAGATGAAGAGCACAGGAGCGCTGTGAGGACCTCAGAGCCCAGCGAGTGTGTGTGTGTGTGTGTGAGAGAGTGGTGTCGCCCTCTGCAGGTCAGGTGCACAATCACACAGAAAACATCAACAATAATATCATAATCATAACCACTGTAAAACGCTTCAGCAAAACCCTGTTCATTAGCTAGTCCCTTAACAAGTGCGGTGAAAAACTAATAGATCTAATGATCTAAAATAGATCTATATTCAATGTAGTTTGTCAGCAAAATGCAGTTAAATACAGTTTTTGGAAGTGAAAAAGAACAAGTATTCTTATGATTTACAGTGAAAAACCATCCATTTAAATTCCCAGAATTCCCCGTGTGGCAGCTCACTTTTGGTTTCTTTTTCTTTATCTTTGGTTTCATTTCTTTTCTTAGTTTCTTCTTATCAGTTTTAGTCATACTTCGATATGTTTACATGACAGCAAACAAAAAAAACATGCACTCGGGTTTGATCTGGGTAGTGCTATATGTGCCTGTCTGTGTATTATAAACTAAAAGAAAGTTTATCATATTTTTTAGCTAGTTTACTAGTTTTTAGTTTTATTTAATACACCATACTTTCACCCAAATTGTATAATTAAAACAAGTTTAAACGGGTACATTTTTATTTTTAAATAAGAGTCTTTTCGAAAACACACTAAACATGCAAATTATGTGCATCTTTTTGAGTGAAATCATATTTATTGTGTCCATCAAGAAAGATCTTTTGCTTTAATTGAGCGTGAGCAGCTCCTGGTGGGAATGCAGCGTTTTTGCCCAGTTTTTGTTTGAGTATTGTTTCGTGATTGTATGAAAACTGATATTGAACTCCTACGTTGAGAACAATACATATATTTATGTGCTTATTGTTTTGTTTCGTTTTCAAAATCAGTAACTTTTTGAATGATGTGATCAAATTAAGTAATAAATTACAGTTAAACTGAAACCTATTTCGAAATATTAGTTTTTTTGTGTGTGTTTTGTGTGTAAACAGTGGGTTTCTTTGTTATCCTGGGTTGTTTGACTTTTGTCAGTTTTTATAAAACTGTCTGGCGCCCGGATTTCTTTGTAAAATAAATCATTTAAGTTTAGGGCACCACCCTCCACTGCTACACACTCATTGGCCAAAAAAATATGCGCCAGTCCATTTAAACAACCAGGAATTTAAACAATAAATACCGTTTTGTGGCTCTTTAATGTGTCGTGAACTGATCATCTGCATGAATGACCGTCAGAGTGTTGTTTTAAGCGTGGAAAGATGTCAGTTTTTCAAGTTTAAGATCCTCCGGTGTTGATCTACTAACTCTCCTGACTGCTTTGTCGGACAAAAAAATGGCAGATTGTGATTGGTCAGATGGCCTGTCAATCAAACTCCCTGCGAAGGGTGAATTAGCATCAGAGGTTGTAGAAAAAAAAGCACAGTTTTATACCATCGTGCTGATAATGTTTAACCAGCTCTCATCACGCACGGCACGAGCGCTGTCGTACACTAACGCACAACAACAGCGCCTGGCCTTGTTATTAACTGTAACTAAAGGTGAATGTCATGTGATCAGCACATAAAAGCGTATAAAAGTAGCAGATGAGTGTGTGTTGGCCAAAGCAACATCCTGATGTCATATACAGTCAAACTAAATCTATTCCGACTCCTTCAACATTTCTGGTGTCTGAATAATTTTTGTTTTGGCTGTACATCGAACCGCATGTTTCCCATCAGGTCCTGTGGCATAAACACTCTGATCTCTGATACACACCGACCTTCATCTACATCCTAAGAAGAGTCAACACATGCCTTACTTCAGGACAGCCAATGAGAGAGCTAGTTTACTTCAGGACAGCCAATGAGAGAGCTAGTAGAGGAATGAACCCTGAGCTTTCGTTTTCAGTGAGAGTTCATGACCATCAGCCCATGCAAGATAAAGCTCATATAATGGTTCATTTCCTAAACCATGCTGGAGAACGACAGATAAGACAATAAATGATTACACACACACACACGCACACACACACTCCAGCTTTAACCTGTGGAGACACTGATTTTTTTTCAGTGAGAACTGAATTAAATGTAAAGTTGTTGAACACATAATTATTGTGGCAGTGCACTACAGTAATTAGATGACGCATCGGTGCCTCATAATTATTCACAAGACTGAGTTTTCTTATCCTATGAGAAGACACTGACTCTTAATTATTCATGACACAACGTGGTGCTTTCCAATGAAACGGTTTTATATATATATATATATATATATATATATATATATATATATATATATATATATATATATATATATATTATACAGTACTGTGCAAAAGTTTTAGATCTGTAAGATTTTTTATGTTTTTAAAAGAAGTCTCTTCTGCTCACCAAGGCTGCAATTATTTGATAAAAAATACAAAAAAAACAGTAATTTTGTGAAATATTATTACAATTTAAAACAGCGGTTTTCTATGTGAATATACAGTAAAGTGTAATTTATTCCTGTGATCAAAGCTGAATTTATCATCATCATTACTCCAGTCTTCAGTGTCACATGATCCTTCAGAAATCAGGATAATATGAGGATCTGATGCTCAAGAAACATTTATGATTATTATCAGTGTTTTTTTATTTTATTTCATGATGCTATGATGAATAGAAACTAAAAAAGAACAGCATTTATCTGAAATCTAAAGCTTTTGTAACATTAAACTCTACCCTTCAAAAGTTTGGGGTCAGTAAGAATTTAAATTTTATTTTTGGGGGAAAGAAATATAATAAATCAATACTTAAACTGATCAAAAGTTACAGTAAAGACATTTATAATGTTAGAAAATATTCTATTTTAAATAAACGCTGTTCTTTTGAACTTTCTCTTCATCAAAGAATTTAAAAAAAAAAATTTGTACACAACTGTTTTCAACATTGAAAATAATAATGAATGTTTTTTGAGCATCAAATCCTCATATTATCCTGATTTCTGAAGGATCATGTGACACTGAAGACTGGAGTAATGATGATGAAAATTCAGCTTTGATCACAGGAATAAATTACACTTTACTGTATATTCACATAGAAAACAGCTGTTTAAAATTGTAATAATATTTCACAATATTACTGTTTTTTGTTTTTTTTTATCAAATAATTGCAGCCTTGGTGAGCAGAAGAGACTTCTTTTAAAAACATAAAAAATCTTACCGATCTAAAACTTTTGCACAGTACTGTATATATATATATTACGGAAATATATACACTTTTTAACCACAAATGCTGGTCTTCACTAGCTGTGATGCGCCACACATTACGTAATCAGGTTGAAAGGTCAAGGTCAAGAGGAGAGTAAACGATCAGGAAATTTTCCATCTGAAGTGAGCTAATCCTTTAAGGAATCACGTTTTGACTGCTTTAGTCTATGTGCTGTGAGTCTGAACGCCTGATGTGTGTGTGTGTGTGTGTAACACGCCACTCACCACAATCATCTCAGACGGCTCTAAAGTGATGCATTCACAGCCTCTTCTTCCTCCACGCTGAGTCCCGAAACTGCACACACACACACACAGAGACACGAATCAGGGCAGCAAATCTCACACACATATCAAATCACAATCAGAAAACCATGTTTTTATTTCCACAAAGACAGTCCATATGGTTATGCAATCCCCAATTATGAGTTAATTATGCCCAGTTCTTGGTGTGTTTATGATGTGGCCCATGAGAGACACTGAACATCTGGCCGTCTTGAAGACACAATAAGACAACATTAGTGAAGATGATGTTCAGAGGCCGGAGTCTAATCTCACACTACTAATGAACTCAGGCTAGTGGGGGTCAGGGGTCGCGCTAACACGCTAGTTGACTTTTTGCCGCTTTAAGCTTGACGTCGACTAGTCGCTGGTCATTCAGGGTCTATAGTATAACTCTCTAAAAAGTATAATTTTTTTTTTTTACAGAGGCATGTGTGTTGAACATCATTAACCCTCTGGGGTCTGAAAACGCGACGGCGCGTTTTGCCGTTTTTTTTTCACATAGCAGCAACATAGACTTAAAATACTCCGTCATTTATGGTCATACAGAAAAAAGAAACATGAAAAAATAATCTGTGATATGTCTACTTTTGTATGTGTCCACTTACAATAAAAACAAAACATTGTGCTTTTGTAAAATAAAGAAAATAAACAGGGTATGCGTTCTGTCTCTCCATCTCGGTGAACTTTTTTTTCTTGAGCACGTCTATAAACTGAAACAAAACTCAGCGAATACTTGTCTCACATTTATGAGCCATATATCTTTATAAACATGTAAGTGTGTACTTTTAAATTATCTGATTAAAAACAAAAACAAATATTCTCTGTTTAAGTAATTTGTATAAAACCAACAAGATTTCCAGTTTCTCAAACGCTTGCTAATTATTTTTAAAGGGTTAGTTCACCCAAAAATGAAAATTATGTCATTAATGACTCACCCTCATGTCGTTCCAAGCCCGTATGACCTGGGCTTCGAGTAGTTCACGTAGTATAACAGCGTAGCGCTTCTGTGTTTACGTCACACGCATCACACACATGACCAGCGTCGGCCAATAGTGAGCCTACGTGTGACGTAAACACAGAAGCGCTACGCTGTTATACTACGTGAACTACTCGAAGCCCAGAGAGAAGGAAATGAATATAGGTGAATAAAGTCGTTGTTTTTGTTTGTTTTGGACCAAAATGTATTTTCGATGCTGCAAAAAATTCCAACTAACCCACTGATGTCACATGGACTACTTTGATGATGTCTTTATTACCTTTCTGGACAAGGACAGTAAACCGTACATAGATTTCCAATGGAGAGACAGAAAACACTCGGACTAAATCTAAAATATCTTAAACTGTGTTCTGATGATGAACGGAGGTCTTACGGGCTTGGAACGACATGAGGGTGAGTCATTAATGACATCATTTTCATTTTTGGGTGAACTAACCCTTTAATGAGCCATGCCCACGCGAGCAAAAGAGATTGATATGCAAATATCCACGTGAAGGAACGCGAACGCCCACATTACCTCAAAAACAAAGCATCAAACTTCATCAGTCCAGTGCTTTTCACCGAGGTTGGAAAACACGCTGTGATCTTACATTGGATTTAACTTACCTCAGAAGAAGAAGAAGATCACGATTTGAAGACAAGAAAGATGTAAGGTAAGAAATGTATTATGAATTATATTAGTTAGTGTTATTGTTGAATTGCAATTATGTTGCTAGACTAAAATGTATGAAATCGACAGAAACATGTTGAAATATGAACTACAGACAGGCAGGCATACATTTCAATGCGAAATTTATATTCATGAACGACACAAGGTTGTTCTTATGTTTGATAATAAAACACAGCATGATATAGTAGGCTAGTAACGTTAGCCTATAGTGTTTACTCTACTATGGTGAATATTATAATGTTTAGATCCGGGTTTACTGTTAAATACGGTGTTTGTGGATATCTGCTCAAACGTAACGTTAGATATGTATAATATGTTAACAATGTTTCATAGTTGCTCGATCCAGTAAATTTTCTCTGCGCGCGCTCTGAGTGCAAAACGCACCAAACATTAGGTTTCATGGTTTACGTCAGAACGTCAGAACGATTGTAAACATTTGAAGTAACATATCAATACATTTTTCTCTAGTGTAGTGTTACGCCTGCTATAGGCTATTGTTATTATTTTATGCAGCCATACACGTTGGCTATATGCATTGCACAACAAACCTGGTGTTCATTTTAAATATATATATATATATATATATATATATATATATATGTAGGCTATGTGTGTGTGTGTATTTTATAAATTGTAAAAAGCTATTTTAACCAGAAAAATCTCAAATGTATTCCCAAAATCGTGCAGCCTACAGTTTCTCTTGATATCAGCATTCACAGTTGTTTTTTTGTTTGTTGTTGTTTTGTTTTTTTACAGGGACCACTGAGCCACTGAGTCCTGCTGACATTCACATGAGTCTCTGTACATGAACATGGTAAATGGAACATGGACAGGTATGTACTATGTTTCAGGAATGGCACAAAGGTCTCTGTTGAACAGAGTGTGTGTGATCTAAAGATCAGTGTGTTCAATAATGTGCTTTTTTTGTCATTTGTTGTGTATCTTTGGATTATGTTGTGTTGTAAATAAATCCAAACAATCAAAAAGCCATTCTTTTTTAAGGCTATCCTCATTCTTTGTGCAAGGCTCCTAATGATAGGGCCTGATAGCACCTTATAGGGCCATTATGGGAGGGTCTTTGTCTTCCTCAGGTGTGAAAAGCATACATATTAATGAGAGATTCACAGTGGTTTACGCCTTCTCGCATAAAGCTTTCTTACACAAAACACGTCATACAAATTTTAAAAGACTTTATTGTCTTATCTGAATGAGTAGTCAGGATGATTTTCACATAGTTTTGAAGCAAATATTCTAGGCCACGTGATACAATTTTCAAAAGTCTTGTGAAGAAATAATCATTATGGGTTTTATGATCTTATTTCACTGGCATTTGTTTTTTCACAAACCACGCATAAACGTCATGATCTCAAAACTAAAAACTTTTACATACATGCTGCTGACATATTACTGTAGCAGAGGTTGTCCTGAATACAGTGTAATCAGACTTTAGCCATGAAAATGTCACAAGTATCAGAAATAATCACAAATGTCAGAGCACGTCAGAACACCTCCAAGACCCAGAAAACACCTCGGACCCCAGAGGGTTAAAGACAATGTTAGCATCTGTAAGATTTAATTGTAGAGGGAAGCTGGTTAATTGTGAGTTTTTTACACTTGCAAAATATGACAAATAATGACAAATAAATGCATACTCAGAGAACACTCCACAAGATATGTTTGATTATACCATCAAAATGTATCGTGTGAATGCACGTTTTACACAGCTTATTGAACTAGGGACGGGCCGATCCGATACTCAGAATACTATAGAAGAACATCTAACCCAACTAATATAAGTGTCAAGCATTATTAAAGACAAGAAAACACTCATTAATTTAAATAGAACAAATAAAAAATTTAGCAATCGCAACAAATAGATACAACTGAACAAAGATATGATTAAAAAAACTTTTAAGGTACAGAAACTGTAATCAAATGTAAAATTAAACAGGATTTTATAAATAAAGTATACATTAAAAATATAGTTACAAAAGATATTCAGTGAAGAACGAGTGAATTTTCTCTGTCTTCTGTTGTGTGATTAGTGTTATTATAGAGCGGGAATATCAGTGTTATTATAGAGCGGGAATATCAGTGTTATTATAGAGCGGGAATATCAGTGTTATTATAGAGCGGGAATATCAGTGTTATTATAGAGCGGGAATATCAGTGTTATTATAGAGCGGGAATATCAGTGTTATTATAGAGCGGGAATATCAGCGTTATTATAGAGCGGGAATATCAGTGTTATTATAGAGCAGGAATATCAGTGTTATAGAGCGGGAATATCAGTGTTATTATAGAGCGGGAATATCAGTGTTATTATAGAGCGGGAATATCAGTGTTATTATAGAGCAGGAATATCAGTGTTATTATAGAGCGGGAATATCAGTGTTATTATAGAGCGGGAATATCAGCGTTATTATAGAGCGGGAATATCAGTGTTATTATAGAGCAGGAATATCAGTGTTATAGAGCGGGAATATCAGTGTTATTATAGAGCGGGAATATCAGTGTTATTATAGAGCGGGAATATCAGTGTTATTATAGAGCGGGAATATCAGTGTTATTATAGAGCGGGAATTTCAGTGTTATTATAGAGCGGGAATATCAGCGTTATTGTAGAGCGGGAATATCAGTGTTATTATAGAGCGGGAATATCAGTGTTATTATAGAGCAGGAATATCAGTGTTATTATAGAGCAGGAATATCAGTGTTATAGAGCGGGAATATCAGTGTTATTATAGAGCGGGAATATCAGTGTTATTATAGAGCGGGAATATCAGTGTTATTATAGAGCGGGAATTTCAGTGTTATTATAGAGCGGGAATATCAGTGTTATTATAGAGCGGGAATATCAGCGTTATTATAGAGCGGGAATTTCAGCGTTATTATAGAGCGGGAATTTCAGTGTTATTATAGAGCGGGAATATAAGCGTTATTATAGAGCGGGAATATCAGCGTTATTATAGAGCGGGAATATCAGTGTTATTATAGAGCGGGAATATCAGTGTTATTATAGAGCGGGAATATCAGTGTTATAGAGCGGGAATATCAGTGTTATAGAGCGGGAATATCAGTGTTATTATAGAGCGGGAATATCAGTGTTATAGAGCGGGAATATCAGTGTTATTATAGAGCGGGAATATCAGTGTTATTATAGAGCGGGAATATCAGTGTTATTATAGAGCGGGAATATCAGCGTTATTATAGAGCGGGAATATCAGTGTTATTATAGAGCGGGAATATCAGCGTTATTATAGAGCGGGAATATAAGCGTTATTATAGAGCGGGAATATCAGTGTTATTATAGAGCGGGAATATCAGCGTTATTATAGAGCGGGAATATCAGTGTTATTATAGAGCGGGAATATCAGTGTTATTATAGAGCGGGAATATCAGTGTTATTATAGAGCGGGAATATCAGCGTTATTATAGAGCGGGAATATCAGTGTTATTATAGAGCGGGAATATAAGCGTTATTATAGAGCGGGAATATCAGCGTTATTATAGAGCGGGAATATAAGTGTTATTATAGAGCGGGAATATCAGTGTTATTATAGAGCGGGAATATCAGTGTTATAGAGCGGGAATATCAGTGTTATAGAGCGGGAATATCAGTGTTATTATAGAGCGGGAATATCAGTGTTATAGAGCGGGAATATCAGTGTTATTATAGAGCGGGAATATCAGTGTTATTATAGAGCGGGAATATCAGTGTTATTATAGAGCGGGAATATCAGCGTTATTATAGAGCGGGAATATCAGTGTTATTATAGAGCGGGAATATCAGCGTTATTATAGAGCGGGAATATAAGCGTTATTATAGAGCGGGAATATCAGTGTTATTATAGAGCGGGAATATCAGCGTTATTATAGAGCGGGAATATCAGTGTTATTATAGAGCGGGAATATCAGTGTTATTATAGAATCAGCGTTATTATAGAGCGGGAATATCAGCGTTATTGTAGAGCGGGAATATCAGCGTTATTGTAGAGCGGGAATATCAGTGTTATTATAGAGCGGGAATATCAGTGTTATTATAGAGCGGGAATATCAGTGTTATTATAGAGCGGGAATATCAGCGTTATTATAGAGCGGGAATATCAGTGTTATTATAGAATCAGCGTTATTATAGAGCGGGAATATCAGCGTTATTATAGAGCGGGTTATTATAGAGCGGGAATATCAGCGTTATTGTAGAGCGGGAATATCAGTGTTATTATAGAGCGGGAATATCAGCGTTATTATAGAGCGGGAATATCAGCGTTATTGTAGAGCGGGAATATCAGCGTTATTGTAGAGCGGGAATATCAGCGTTATTATAGAGCGGGAATATCAGTGTTATAGAGCGGGAATATCAGCGTTATTATAGAGCGGGAATATCAGTGTTATTATAGAGCAGGAATATCAGCGTTATTATAGAGCGGGAATATCAGCGTTATTATAGAGCAGCGTTATTATAGAGCGGGAATATCAGCGTTATTATAGAGCGGGAATATAAGCGTTATTGTAGAGCGGGAATATCAGCGTTATTATAGAGCGGGAATATCAGCGTTATTATAGAGCGGGAATATAAGCGTTATTATAGAGCGGGAATATCAGTGTTATTATAGAGCGGGAATATCAGCGTTATTATAGAGCGGGAATATCAGCGTTATTGTAGAGCGGGAATATCAGCGTTATTGTGGAGCGGGAATATCAGCGTTATTGTAGAGCGGGAATATCAGTGTTATTATAGAGCGGGAATATCAGTGTTATTATAGAGCGGGAATATCAGCGTTATTATAGAGCGGGAATATCAGCGTTATTGTAGAGCGGGAATATCAGTGTTATTATAGAGCGGGAATATCAGCGTTATTATAGAGCGGGAATATCAGTGTTATTATAGAATCAGCGTTATTATAGAGCGGGAATATCAGCGTTATTATAGAGCGGGTTATTATAGAGCGGGAATATCAGCGTTATTGTAGAGCGGGAATATCAGTGTTATTATAGAGCGGGAATATCAGCGTTATTATAGAGCGGGAATATCAGCGTTATTATAGAGCGGGAATATCAGTGTTATTATAGAGCGGGAATATCAGCGTTATTATAGAGCGGGAATATCAGTGTTATTATAGAGCGGGAATATCAGTGTTATTATAGAGCAGGAATATCAGTGTTATAGAGCGGGAATATCAGCGTTATTATAGAGCGGGAATATCAGTGTTATTATAGAGCAGGAATATCAGTGTTATAGAGCGGGAATATCAGCGTTATTATAGAGCGGGAATATCAATGTTATTATAGAGCGGGAATATCAATGTTATTATAGAGCGGGAATATCAGTGTTATTATAGAGCGGGAATATCAGTGTTATAGAGCGGGAATATCAGCGTTATTATAGAGCGGGAATATCAGCGTTATTATAGAGCGGGAATATCAGTGTTATTATAGAGCGGGAATATCAGTGTTATTATAGAGCAGGAATATCAGTGTTATTATAGAGCAGGAATATCAGTGTTATAGAGCGGGAATATCAGCGTTATTATAGAGCGGGAATATCAGTGTTATTATAGAGCAGGAATATCAGTGTTATTATAGAGCGGGAATATCAGCGTTTTTATAGAGCGGGAATATCAGCGTTATTATAGAGCAGCGTTATTATAGAGCGGGAATATCAGCGTTATTATAGAGCGGGAATATAAGCGTTATTGTAGAGCGGGAATATCAGCGTTATTATAGAGCGGGAATATAAGCGTTATTGTAGAGCGGGAATATCAGCGTTATTATAGAGCGGGAATATCAGCGTTATTATAGAGCGGGAATATAAGCGTTATTGTAGAGCGGGAATATCAGCGTTATTATAGAGCGGGAATATAAGCGTTATTATAGAGCGGGAATATCAGCGTTATTATAGAGCGGGAATATCAGCGTTATTATAGAGCGGGAATATAAGCGTTATTGTAGAGCGGGAATATCAGCGTTATTATAGAGCGGGAATATAAGCGCTATTATAGAGCGGGAATATCAGTGTTATTATAGAGCGGGAATATAAGCGTTATTGTAGAGCGGGAATATCAGCGTTATTATAGAGCGGGAATATCAGCGTTATTATAGAGCAGCGTTATTATAGAGCGGGAATATCAGCGTTATTATAGAGCGGGTTATTATAGAGCAGGAATATCAGCGTTATTATAGAGCGGGAATATCAGCGTTATTATAGAGCGGGAATATAAGCGTTATTGTAGAGCGGGAATATCAGCGTTATTATAGAGCGGGAATATAAACGTTATTGTAGAGCGGGAATATCAGCGTTATTATAGAGCGGGAATATCAGCGTTATTATAGAGCGGGAATATAAGCGTTATTGTAGAGCGGGAATATCAGCGTTATTATAGAGCGGGAATATAAGCGTTATTATAGAGCGGGAATATCAGCGTTATTATAGAGCGGGAATATAAGCGTTATTGTAGAGCGGGAATATCAGCGTTATTATAGAGCGGGAATATCAGCGTTATTATAGAGCGGGAATATCAGCGTTATTATAGAGCGGGAATATCAGCGTTATTATAGAGCGGGAATATCAGCGTTATTGTAGAGCGGGAATATCAGCGTTATTATAGAGCGGGAATATCAGCGTTATTATAGAGCGGGAATATCAGCGTTATTATAGAGCGGGAATATAAGCATTATTATAGAGCGGGAATATCAGCGTTATTATAGAGCGGGAATATAAGCGTTATTATAGAGCGGGAATATCAGTGCTGTCACTTTAAGAGCTGCACGGATCAAATATACTGATACACATGAACACAGAGTCTCTCACGCTTGAATTGTTTAAACTCATATTGAAATGCTCACAAAGCAATCATTAAGAGGAATAGAAATTTTATAACAAGTATCCGATTCCAGAATTGGAATCGATTTTCGATTCCCAACCCTATCCGTGGCTCCGGCCGTGCTTGTCATCAGTGTTGCCATGAAATGGATTTCAGTTTCTCTCTCAGATCACGGCGCAGTGCAGTCGAGTCTGTAGTGTGTGAGCAGAGCCAGACGGGGTCAGAGGTCAGGTGTGTTTTGACATCTCTTCACACTCCAGTGAGACTGAAGTCTGCTGTCAGACGAAGGGAAAAGCTCTCAGGAGCGTTCGAGCTCTCTGTGATGAGCGCTAGTCCTACAGCCAGAGTGGCCGACACTGAGCTCCTCAAGAGCTCAACCATCGCTCGCAAAACTCCCTGAACCTCATTACTGGTGTTTACTGGGTCCGTCTTCACTAGTACTGGTGTTCCTAGTGATGCAAGTACTGAAGTTCAGCGTGTGCATTTCTGCTCCAGACATCAATGATTCCTCAGGTCATGTGTGTTGTTGCTGCTATCTCTTAGGTGTCTATAGCAGTGTTTACACTATCAACATGATAAACAAAACCACTTGAAGAAATCAGACAAATCATATAGGCTTTCACAATCGTGTATTTATTTTATCCTGTTTCTTTTGTGAAAAAATGGTAAATACCACTTTATTTCTATGTGACTAATGTGCAATTTTGACATAAATTAATTGATTATGATCAATGTATCACTTATTATTGTAAAACATTGATGCTCAGGTTTTACATTTTTAAGTAAATAACCAAAATGCCTGAAACCGGTCGCTTTAATCATGTTCGTTTTGCGATCTCGCTAGTTTCCAGTGATTTCTATCTGATTCGTTTTCTGGTCAAACTTCCATTTGTTAGTGAAATGATGTGTGTGTGTGAGGTTGTTCCAGAGAGGTGTGTTACGGGTGTGCTTTAGTGAAGCGCTGCAGAGCTTCTGGCCCAACAGTGGAAACGCAGCAGGTTTTGGGCCCGGTGCTCCAGACCCAAGGCTATTAGCACAGCCCGCCCGTTTAAAGCCCTGCTCGCACTGGCCCGAGTGGAAACAAGGCTTACGAAAGCCTGTAGACTGATTTTTGTGTGAAGGACTCGGGTTGGTTTGGCTGGGAACATCAAATGCTCCAGAGAACCTCTCTTTCATTCACATGAAACTAATGCTTATACAATGTTCAGGATAAGAGCCGTTCTGTACTGTAATGTCAAAATATCATGCAAAGAAAAGGGGTTAGTTCAAACTATAGTCTCCATAGGCAGATCTAGTCTACAGTCTCAAATATACTTTATTATCATAACAGTGTCATTTTAATAACATCTGTAGACATGATGCCGGTGAACCACAAAGCTGGTTCAAACATTCACATCACTATGATCAGATGCTTTCTGAACTTTATTGCGTTTTTGAGAGGAAAGCGCAGCACATATTTACATATTCATCTACTGAAAGGCTACTCTACTGATACTCTACTAATATACTACTTTACTCTACTGATACTCTACTGATAGGCTACTTTATTGATACTCGACTAATTAGGGGTGTAACGATACCCTCATGTCACGATTCGATACATATCACGATACTGAACTCATGATACGATATTATTGCGATACTCCAAGACATATGATAAAATGTTAACAAAAAATTTAAATGAATAGGCTTGGACTCTGTGCTTTTAACCCAAGGACAATAGAGACACCAGAATAACAATATTCATGATTCTGAAGCTGAAAATACAGAATTATTTTAGACGAATATACACTTTTTCACTTGTTGGACACTTTTTACTGGTCAGGTAACATAAGACATTTGGCATTATCAGGACCCACAAATATTCCGCCATTGCATTATTATATATTATATTCAACATTATATATAGTAGTTTAATGTAGTACAGACACTAAAACTCTGAAAACTTGAATTTTTTTCTCACACAGTAATTTTTTTTGGGGGGGGGGGGGGGGGGGGGGAACTATCCACGATACATATTGTCACTATCCACGATACGTATTGTTGCATTTTTGTATTGCGATATATTGTGGCACGATATATTGTTACACCCCTACGACTAATACTATACTATACTGATAGGCTACTTTACTGATACTCTACTGATAGGCTACTGATAGGCTACTTTACTGATACTCTACTGATAGGCTACTTTACTGATACTCTACTGATAGGCTACTTTACTGATACTCGACTAATACTCGACTGATAGGCTACTTTACTGATACTCTACTGATAGGCTACTTTACTGATACTCTACTGATAGGCTACTTTACTGATACTCTACTGATAGGCTACTTTACTGATACTCTACTGATAGGCTACTTTACTGATACTCTACTGATAGGCTACTTTACTGATACTCGACTAATACTCGACTGATAGGCTACTTTACTGATACTCTACTGATACTCTACTGATAGGCTACTTTACTGATACTCTACTGATAGGCTACTTTACTGATACTCGACTAATACTCGACTGATAGGCTACTTTACTGATACTCTACTAATACTCTACTGATAGGCTACTTTAGTGATACTCTACTGATACTCGACTGATAGGCTACTCTACTGATAGGCTACTCTACTTATACTCGACTGATATACTCTACTGATAGGCTACTTTACTGATACTCGACTGATACTCGACTGACACACTCGACTGACACACTCGACTGATATACTCGACTGATAGGCTACTCGACTGATACCCGACTGATACCCGACTGATACACCCGACTGATACACCCGACTGATACACCCGACTGATACACCCGACTGATACACCCGACTGATACACCCGACTGATACACCCTACTAGGGCTGTCACTTTTGAGAAAAATCTAATTCGAACGGTTATCGGATATCAAGCAATGTATTCGAATATATTCGAATTTCTACGAGCTCCGCCCCCCCAACCAAAAAAACAAGAAGAAAAACACCGTAACGGAGATTCAATCACAAATTTATTAACAGTCTGACAGTCATAAACAGGACTCAGGCCTGTCAGAAAAAAAAAAATCTTTGACAATGTTTTAAACAGCAGGTTATCAACTTAATCTATATGAAGTAGCACTATGCATAGGCAATCACAAAATTAGGCTACATGGAAAAAAAAAACTGAATCGGAACAGCACGGCACGGCACAAACAATAACTTGACAGCTTAAACAGCAGCAGGAGTATGGCCTAGCCTAATTCATTTCTTAATATTGTTTGCTAGAAACACCTATTTATCAACTTGATCTGGATCAAGTGCGGCGCTCTTTTTATTGGCGATGTTCCCCGCGGTGGAGAACGCGCTCGGAGCGCGCCCGCACACACAGGTATTTGCGTGTCAATGTTGAGAGAAGTGGTATCTACGGTGTAGAACCCAAAATATTTCCAGACACTACTTTTTAGATGAGTTGGGGTCGTAATTTTCCGCTCAGGCTGGCCGTTCTGTGCGTTATCTTCCATTTTCAAAACAGGGAGACTATTGGCAATTATTCGCTTGATTTGGTCATGGGCCGACGCTACAATACATTTAGAGCGCCCGCTCCTGGATGAGATGGCAAACAATAAAATGAAAACACAAACGG
This sequence comes from Semotilus atromaculatus, assembly GCA_031834385.1. Taxonomy (NCBI): domain Eukaryota; kingdom Metazoa; phylum Chordata; class Actinopteri; order Cypriniformes; family Leuciscidae; genus Semotilus; species Semotilus atromaculatus. The sequence goes on from JAULUF010000001.1 coordinate 34,886,550, forward strand.
TCTAATCATAGACTGTAAAAAATGCGCTAAACATGGGACTTTCAAAACCGGATAGTTTATTTATAGTTCGAATACGGATATTTCACGTCATGTTCGAATGCATATTCGAATATCGAATAAAAAGTGACAGCCCTACACCCTACTGATACACCCGGCTGATACACCCGACTGATACACCCTACTGATACACCATACTGATACACCCGGCTGATACACCCGACTGATACACCCGGCTGATACACCCGGCTGATACACCCGGCTGATACACCCGGCTGATACACCCTACTGATACACTCTACTGATACACTCGACTGATACACCCTACTGATACACCCTACTGATACACCCTACTGATACACTCGACTGATACACCCGGCTGATACACTCTACTGATACACTCGACTGATACACTCGACTGATACACTCGACTGATACACCCTACTGATACACCCTACTGATACACTCGACTGATACACCCGACTGATACACCCTACTGATACACCCTACTGATACACTCTACTGATACACCCGACTGATACACCCGACTGATACACCCGGCTGATACACCCGACTGATACACCCGGCTGATACACCCTACTGATACACTCGACTGATACACCCTACTGATACACCCTACTGATACACTCTACTGATACACCCGACTGATACACCCGACTGATACACCCGGCTGATACACCCGACTGATACACCCGACTGATACACCCTACTGATACACTCGACTGATACACCCGACTGATACACCCTACTGATACACTCTACTGATACACCCGACTGATACACCCGGCTGATACACCCGGCTGATACACCCTACTGATACACTCGACTGATACACCCTACTGATACACCCTACTGATACACTCTACTGATACACCCTACTGATACACTCTACTGATACACCCGACTGATACACCCGACTGATACACCCGGCTG
>JAULUF010000001.1:34890000-34897500 GCA_031834385.1 Semotilus atromaculatus
TTCCCACTGACCCCCGCAGAGGTCAGCAAACAGACAGGACACACACACACACAGATCCCTTTATGCTTCAGGACAAGACACACCCACAATCAAAACAAACACTGCAGCCACGAGGCTTCAAATGTGTGTAAATCAAACCAAACAACACAAACCATTTCAGGGACCTCAAGGAATAGTTCAAGAACTATTTTTCTTGCAAAATTCATACTAGTGATGATTTGAATATATACATATATCAATTCTGAATATTTGAAATGGTTTCGAGACTCATTTTCTGCTTTTCATACACCGATACCAGCTGCGCTTTCTCGCTTTCTCACTCTCTCACTCTCTCACTCTCTCTCTCTCTCACACACCGCAGTGTGTTTTAATGAAGTGTAGTGTGTTGTGTCGTGTCGTGTGTTTCAGACTGGTGTGTTCATTCAACTCCATCTCTAGCTTTTCTCTAGTATTCAATATGGAAAAGAAATATTTCAGGGTGTGTTCACACACTCGTAGATCGTTTCTCTTGGTTCTGTTTTTGGATCCATTAGGTGTCTGTGATCCGTGTTGTGTTTATGATTTAGTCCAGTGGTTCTCTAAGTGTGGGGCAGATCAGGAGATTGGGAGATAAAAAAAACAACAACAACAAAACAGCCGTCGCACCGGCGCTCAAGCGTGTGAATAGCGGTTAGTAGGGCTGGACGATTATGGCCAAAATGATCATCACGATTATTTTGATCAATATTGAGATCACCATTAATTATCACGATAGTTATAATTTGTTGATTTTAACCAAAACAAATATTATTTTCATATAGGCTAATTATAACTGCTTTCACATCCATATTGTGCTACATTCCTGCTGATCTACAAACAAAACACAAAAACAACTCAACACAACTTCTACACATTTCCTGTAGCTATACCGTCACGTCACCTAGTCAGGCCAGTTACATATTTCACACTCGATCTCTCCCGCTCACTGTGGAGCGCTCTCGGACACACTCGGTCTCTCTCGCTCACTGTGGAGCGCTCTCGGACACACTCGGTCTCTCTCGCTCACTGTGGAGCGCTCTTGGTCACACTCGGTCTCTCTCGCTCACTGTGGAGCGCTCTCGGACACACTCGGTCTCTCTCGCTCACTGTGGAGCGCTCTCGGACACACTCGGTCTCTCTCGCTCACTGTGGAGCGCTCTCGGACACACTCGGTCTCTCTCGCTCACTGTGGAGCGCTCTCGGACACACTCGGTCTCTCTCGCTCACTGTGGAGCGCTCTCGGACACACTCGGTCTCTCTCGCTCACTGTGGAGCGCTCTCGGTCACACTCGGTCTCTCTCGCTCACTGTGGAGCGCTCTCGGACACACTCGGTCTCTCTCGCTCACTGTGGAGCGCTCTCGGACACACTCGGTCTCTCTCGCTCACTGTGGAGCGCTCTCGGACACACTCGGTCTCTCTCGCTCACTGTGGAGCGCTCTCGGACACACTCGGTCTCTCTCGCTCACTGTGGAGCGCTCTCGGACACACTCGGTCTCTCTCGCTCACTGTGGAGCGCTCTCGGTCACACTCGGTCTCTCTCGCTCACTGTGGAGCGCTCTCGGACACACTCGGTCTCTCTCGCTCACTGTGGACCGCTCTCGGACACACTCGGCCTCTCTCGCTCACTGTGGAGCGCTCTCGGACACACTCTGTCTCTCTCGCTCACTGTGGAGCGCTCTCGGACACACTCGGTCTCTCTCGCTCACTGTGGAGCGCTCTCGGTCACACTCGGTCTCTCTCGCTCACTGTGGAGCGCTCTCGGACACACTCGGTCTCTCTCGCTCACTGTGGAGCGCTCTCGGACACACTCGGTCTCTCTCGCTCACTGTGGAGCGCTCTCGGACACACTCGGTCTCTCTCGCTCACTGTGGAGCGCTCTCGGTCACACTCGGTCTCTCTCGCTCACTGTGGAGCGCTCTCGGACACACTCGGTCTCTCTCGCTCACTGTGGAGCGCTCTCGGACACACTCTGTCTCTCTCGCTCACTGTGGAGCGCTCTCGGTCACACTCGGTCTCTCTCGCTCACTGTGGAGCGCTCTCGGACACACTCGGTCTCTCTCGCTCACTGTGGAGCGCTCTCGGACACACTCGGTCTCTCTCGCTCACTGTGGAGCGCTCTCGGTCACACTCGGTCTCTCTCGCTCACTGTGGAGCGCTCTCGGACACACTCGGTCTCTCTCGCTCACTGTGGAGCGCTCTCGGACACACTCGGTCTCTCTCGCTCACTGTGGAGCGCTCTCGGACACACTCGGTCTCTCTCGCTCACTGTGGAGCGCTCTCGGACACACTCGGTCTCTCTCGCTCACTGTGGAGCGCTCTCGGTCACACTCGGTCTCTCTCGCTCACTGTGGAGCGCTCTCGGACACACTCGGTCTCTCTCGCTCACTGTGGAGCGCTCTCGGACACACTCGGTCTCTCTCGCTCACTGTGGAGCGCTCTCGGTCACACTCGGTCTCTCTCGCTCACTGTGGAGCGCTCTCGGACACACTCGGTCTCTCTCGCTCACTGTGGAGCGCTCTTGGACACACTCGGTCTCTCTCGCTCACTGTGGAGCGCTCTCGGACACACTCGGTCTCTCTCGCTCACTGTGGAGCGCTCTCGGACACACTCGGTCTCTCTCGCTCACTGTGGAGCGCTCTCGGTCACACTCGGTCTCTCTCGCTCACTGTGGAGCGCTCTCGGACACACTCGGTCTCTCTCGCTCACTGTGGAGCGCTCTCGGACACACTCGGTCTCTCTCGCTCACTGTGGAGCGCTCTCGGACACACTCGGTCTCTCTCGCTCACTGTGGAGCGCTCTCGGACACACTCGGTCTCTCTCGCTCACTGTGGAGCGCTCTCGGACACACTCGGTCTCTCTCGCTCACTGTGGAGCGCTCTCGGTCACACTCGGTCTCTCTCGCTCACTGTGGAGCGCTCTCGGACACACTCGGTCTCTCTCGCTCACTGTGGACCGCTCTCGGACACACTCGGCCTCTCTCGCTCACTGTGGAGCGCTCTCGGACACACTCTGTCTCTCTCGCTCACTGTGGAGCGCTCTCGGACACACTCGGTCTCTCTCGCTCACTGTGGAGCGCTCTCGGTCACACTCGGTCTCTCTCGCTCACTGTGGAGCGCTCTCGGACACACTCGGTCTCTCTCGCTCACTGTGGAGCGCTCTCGGACACACTCGGTCTCTCTCGCTCACTGTGGAGCGCTCTCGGACACACTCGGTCTCTCTCGCTCACTGTGGAGCGCTCTCGGACACACTCGGTCTCTCTCGCTCACTGTGGAGCGCTCTCGGTCTCTCTCGCTCACTGTGGAGCGCTCTCGGACACCTCGGTCTCTCTCGCTCACTGTGGAGCGCTCTCGGTCACACTCGGTCTCTCTCGCTCACTGTGGAGCGCTCTCGGTCACACTCGGCCTCTCTCGCTCACTGTGGAGCGCTCTCGGACACACTCGGTCTCTCTCGCTCACTGTGGAGCGCTCTCGGACACACTCGGTCTCTCTCGCTCACTGTGGAGCGCTCTCGGTCTCTCTCGCTCACTGTGGAGCGCTCTCGGACACCTCGGTCTCTCTCGCTCACTGTGGAGCGCTCTCGGTCACACTCGGTCTCTCTCGCTCACTGTGGAGCGCTCTCGGTCACACTCGGTCTCTCTCGCTCACTGTGGAGCGCTCTCGGACACACTCGGTCTCTCTCGCTCACTGTGGAGCGCTCTCGGACACACTCGGTCTCTCTCGCTCACTGTGGAGCGCTCTCGGTCACACTCGGTCTCTCTCGCTCACTGTGGAGCGCTCTCGGACACACTCGGTCTCTCTCGCTCACTGTGGAGCGCTCTCGGACACACTCGGTCTCTCTCGCTCACTGTGGAGCGCTCTCGGACACACTCGGTCTCTCTCGCTCACTGTGGAGCGCTCTCGGTCACACTCGGTCTCTCTCGCTCACTGTGGAGCGCTCTCGGACACACTCGGTCTCTCTCGCTCACTGTGGAGCGCTCTCGGACACACTCGGTCTCTCTCGCTCACTGTGGAGCGCTCTCGGACACACTCGGTCTCTCTCGCTCACTGTGGAGCGCTCTCGGACACACTCGGTCTCTCTCGCTCACTGTGGAGCGCTCTCGGTCACACTCGGTCTCTCTCGCTCACTGTGGAGCGCTCTCGGACACACTCGGTCTCTCTCGCTCACTGTGGAGCGCTCTCGGACACACTCGGTCTCTCTCGCTCACTGTGGAGCGCTCTCGGTCACACTCGGTCTCTCTCGCTCACTGTGGAGCGCTCTCGGACACACTCGGTCTCTCTCGCTCACTGTGGAGCGCTCTCGGACACACTCGGTCTCTCTCGCTCACTGTGGAGCGCTCTCGGACACACTCGGTCTCTCTCGCTCACTGTGGAGCGCTCTCGGACACACTCGGTCTCTCTCGCTCACTGTGGAGCGCTCTCGGTCACACTCGGTCTCTCTCGCTCACTGTGGAGCGCTCTCGGACACACTCTGTCTCTCTCGCTCACTGTGGAGCGCTCTCGGTCACACTCGGTCTCTCTCGCTCACTGTGGAGCGCTCTCGGACACACTCGGTCTCTCTCGCTCACTGTGGAGCGCTCTCGGACACACTCGGTCTCTCTCGCTCACTGTGGAGCGCTCTCGGACACACTCTGTCTCTCTCGCTCACTGTGGAGCGCTCTCGGTCACACTCGGTCTCTCTCGCTCACTGTGGAGCGCTCTCGGACACACTCGGTCTCTCTCGCTCACTGTGGAGCGCTCTCGGACACACTCGGTCTCTCTCGCTCACTGTGGAGCGCTCTCGGACACACTCGGTCTCTCTCGCTCACTGTGGAGCGCTCTCGGTCACACTCGGTCTCTCTCGCTCACTGTGGAGCGCTCTCGGTCACACTCGGTCTCTCTCGCTCACTGTGGAGCGCTCTCGAACACACTCTGTCTCTCTCGCTCACTGTGGACCGCTCTCGGACACACTCGGTCTCTCTCGCTCACTGTGGAGCGCTCTCGGTCACACTCGGTCTCTCTCGCTCACTGTGGACCGCTCTCGGACACACTCGGTCTCTCTCGCTCACTGTGGAGCGCTCTCGGACACACTCGGTCTCTCTCGCTCACTGTGGAGCGCTCTCGGACACACTCGGTCTCTCTCGCTCACTGTGGAGCGCTCTCGGACACACTCTGTCTCTCTCGCTCACTGTGGAGCGCTCTCTGTCACACTCGGTCTCTCTCGCTCACTGTGGAGCGCTCTCGGACACACTCGGTCTCTCTCTCTCACTGTGGAGCGCTCTCGGTCTCTCTCGCTCTATATATATATATATATATATTAGGGCTGTCAGTTAAACACGTTATTAACGGCGTTGACGCAAACCCATTTTAACACGATACATTTTTTTATCATGAGATTAACGGTCTTTTTGGCCTAGCAAACTTTGTAGTTTTTTTTCCATGCTTTTGCAACAGGACGAGGCATGAGCGGCGCTGCGCTATGAAACCCATTAATTTTATTTCATTTATTTGACCGCACACACCGCTGTCAAAATTCTAAATAGTTCAACTTTTGCAGCTGTGACGATTACCAGCGCGGCATGCAAAAAGTTTTTTCGCGTCCTGTGTGAAAGCACTGGATCTGCTAGACCGGAAACCACACACTTGTTTGGGCTTGCGAGCCGGCCAAATAATAGGTTAGGTTAACGTTACGTTTTTAGTGGATGACGAGCGCGAGACGCAGAAATGGATGCCAATAAGATTCTGAATTGAAAGTTTACTTTTAAAAAGTTGCCAAATGGTCCCATTGACAAGACCAAAGTGATCTGTGTGTTTTGTCGTTGTGAACTAAGCTATCATCATCGCAGCACGTCCAGTGTGAAATACCACTTGATGGCCAAACACACACACACACACATCTGATGCGCATTCTCCGCCCCCTCGTCAATATCAGGACCTCGTCACAGTATTTATTTCACACTATTATTGATGGACAGTGTTACATAGTGTGAGAGATTAACATTTGCACAAAGCAAGCCGATCCATTTTTCCATGTTGATAAAATAATTAAAATGAGAAAAAATAATTTAGAAATAGATAAAAATGTGTGATTAATCGCGAGTTAACTATGACATTAATGCGATTAATCGTGATTAAATAGTTTAATCGTTTGACAGCACTAAAATATATATAGTATATATATATACTAGGGGTGGCACGGTTCACAAAACCCACGGTTCGGTTCGTATCACGGTTTTAGGGTCACGGTTTTCGGTTCTGTACGGTTCTTGTTGTTATTTTTTCTTTTAATCTTTAACACTCCAGAAATGTACTTCAGCATATGATATATGCTATAGCTTAATTATCCACAATTCAGGATACAGTATTTAAAAAAAAATGTATATCATGTAATCATGCACAAACTGAATTTGACTTGACTTTAAGCACATTATTGAGACCATCTCTGAGGAAAGCTAGGTGACATTTTGATACAGCAAGAGAGAAGACATTTATTTGGCAAAAAAGGAGAATGTGTGTTGCTATCTCTACAGGAACTTATGTGCATTTTTAGCACACAAAGATTAAAATTAACTTGCATTTATAAAACTGTCAACTTCAGTGTAGCTCTTACAAAATGTTTATCTTTTAAAAGAAAAAGAGAGGAACTCTTAAAGCACTATCTTTTAAATAAGTCAAAATACGTTACAAATAATTGCCTATAATGAGGCTATAACAATAGCAAAGGCCATAATCATAAAGTGAAACATAAGTTCAACCTCAACACAAAAACAGTATCACAATGCTTCTATTCCCTGAGAGTGAGGATACATTTTTTTTCACTTGAAATTAAAGTGCAGTTTGGAAACACGACTGGAGTTCTTATCTAAACTTACTGTCACTGTATATATTTAAATATCATAGGTAACATGAAATCCAAAATGTTCCCACACACCGGACTTATACGACGCTGGTGCATCCTCCAACTCCTGTTAGCCTTCCTTATCTCTCCCACTAGCCATTTCTATACGTGACGAGACCTGCAGCGCTGCACAGACCAGTTTATGACATCAAAGTACTGCGACTGCGAGAGTGATTGAAAAGCATACGGAGCCGTTGCTATCGCGGTACTTTTATGTTATTCGTCGATCGGTCTGTGCAGCGCCGGTTCAAGTCGAACAAGCCTCATATGTATGTCCACAAATCTCTTATTTCGCGCGAAAAGTAAACGCACTGTCTGAGGTAACGGGCACGAGGTTACATTGCGCATGCGACGAACGAACCGTGCGACGCACACACGCACCGAACCGAGACAAGCGAACCGAACGGTTCGGATGTTTTTTCATGTACTGTGCCACCCCTAATATATACATATATATAGAGCACATCCCTAACACACACACCAAATACTGGCAAAATAAGAAATTCGTTCAAATATAATTAAGAAAACGTTCCTTACAAATTAAATATTAAAGGAGTTATAAAATGGAGAATCAAAATATCCTTGATAATTACACTTATAAACAATAT
>JAULUF010000001.1:34902500-34985000 GCA_031834385.1 Semotilus atromaculatus
TACTGGCCTTATTTGGCATAATTTAATTTACTACCTTTTACTACCTTTTACAACCCCGCGGAAACCCTGTATATGCACCACATTACATATTCATTATAATTTTTAAGGTTCTTCCATATTTAATGCATGTTTTAATAAATCTGGCAAGTTTTTATGACAGCCACCATTTAAATTTTTATATTTAATATAACTTTCGTATTATAAAAAATAAATAAAAGTGTAATTTAAGTGTTTGTATAGCTACAAATCAGTTAATGTTTACCTTCAACATTATAGGCTAATGAAGCCTATAGGCTACAACTGACTCCCAGAGTTTACAGCATCAGTTCAGAGATTCGTTGTCCTTGAGAAAATGTGCCATTTATTGTACCTGATATCCAAAATAATCAAATCGAATTGCAAGCTTCTGAATCGAAATCGAATCGAATTGTGAAATTTGTGTCAATACCCAGCCCTATATTTAATCTAACTTTATTGACCAATTTACTTGTTTCTGACCTTCGGTGATTCAGTTAAACCATAAGCAAAAATTACTATAGATTTTTTGTTTTTATTGGTAAAGTAAGTGTTCAACTTGTCCTATTCTATTCTTCTGTGATCCAGAATTTATTTTATTTTATTTTATTTTATATATATATAGTAGGGCTGTCAGTTAAACGCGTTATTAACGGCGTTAACGCAAACCCATTTTAACGGCGTTAATTTTTTTATCGCGCGATTAACGGTCTTTTTGGCCTAGCAAACGTTGTAGTTTTTTTTCACATGCTTTTGCACCAGGACGCGGCATGCGCGGCGCTGCGCTATGAAACCCATTCATTTCAATGGCTTGCGCCGCGCGAGGACGCTTTGAAAGCGCAAGCGGATCTAGCTAGACCGGAAACAAAACAACAGGCACGCCGCACACACTTGTTTGGGCTTGCGAGCCGGATGCGCGAGTGCGAATCTCTCTGCTCGAGTCGCGCCTCGCGCGCTCTCAGATACACGCTGCTCTTGTAAGAATTTTCTCTGGGCTCGCTCAGAGAATATGCCTGCACTTAAAACGTGTTCAGTCAGTGCAATCGCGAATCTCTCCTCTTCCCCAGCTAACATATTTATTTTATAAGAACGTTTTCATAACGTTCCCATTAAGTGTTAAGTGTTCAGTGTTAAGTGCACTGACTGAACACGTTTTAAGTGCAGGCATATTCTCTGAGCGAGCCCAGAGAAAATTCTTACAAGAGCAACGAGCCGAAGAGAGCACACGTCACTCCTCTCCTCACAAAATTGCACTGGCTGCCAGTTGCAGCTCGCATCAAATTCAAGTCACTGACGCTTGCTTACAGAACAACCACTGGCTCTGCTCCCTTTTACCTAAACTCACTACTTCAGACTTATGTCCCATCCAGAAATTTGCGCTCTGCAAGCGAACGGCGTTTTGTGGTGCCACGTCAAAGAGGCACAAGATCTCTTTCTCAGACCTTTACCATGACTGTTCCTTGCTGGTGGAATGACCTACCCAACTCAACCAGAGCTGCTGAGTCCGTAGTCATTTTTAAGAAACAGTTGAAGACGCATCTCTTTCGGCAGCACTTGTTCCAGTAATACTAACACTTTCTCTTCCTTTCTATAAAAAATATAAAAAAAAATAAATAAAAAATTGTACGGGTTCTACGTTGGATTAAACTGTGAAAGGTTACAGCACTTACATTTTGTTGTCCTGCTGTTAGTTTAACTGCTTCTATGGTTCTCATTTGTAAGTCGCTTTGGATAAAAGCGTCTGCTAAATGAATAAATGTAAATGTAAATTAAGTTATAAAAAAAACGTTATTTCTGAATGTTATAGGAACGTTCAAAACGTCCAGTTTTGAGTGGATGACGAGCACGAGACACCGAAATGGATGCCAATAAGATTCTGAATTGAAAGTTTACTTTTAAAAAGTTGCCAAATGGTTCCATTGACAAGACCAACGTGATCTGTGTGTTTTGTCGTTGTGAACTAAGCTATCATCATCGCAGCACGTCCAGTCTGAAATACCACTTGATGATGGCCAAGCACACACACACACACACACACACACAAACAGCTGATGCGAATTCTCCGCCCCCTCGTCAATATCAGGACCTCGTCAGTATTTCTTTCACCCTTTTATTGATGTTTTATTGATGACAGTGTTACATTGTGTGAGAGATTATTTGCTCCAAGTGAGAATGTTTTAGTGTGAAATTGAACACAGTATTGTCAATATTGTTTTCAATAAAAAAACATTTGCACAAAGCAAGCCGATCCACTTTTCCATGTTGATAAGAGCATTAAAATGAGAAAAAATAATGGGACAAAAAGAAATCAAGAGACATTTAGAATAGATAAAAATGTGCGATTAAATGCGATTAATCGCGAGTTAACTATGACATTAATGCGATTAATCGCGATTAAATATTTTAATCGTTTGACAGCACTAATATATAGATATGTACACGCATGAACCTGCATTTCCTTCAGCCTGAGGCTTATTGTTTCACTTTTGGTGTGAAAGGGCCTTTATATTTACCCAAAAATATAACTTTTTTGTTATTTTGCTTATTAATATAAACGCACGATTAGTCGACTAAACGCTTAATTAAACGACTACTAGTCGACTAGAAAAATCTTTAGTTGAGGGCTGGTCTATTAAATACACACTGATGTTTATGGACGTGGCAATAATAATGTGATATCTTGTTTCATTTATATCAGATTTTCATTGTGTAGATAACTATAAAGTTTGCTCTATTCTTCTCACACTTCTCTGGCCACTTACGTTTATGTTTTTCTGAAGAAATGGAAAATTAATTTGCATGACGTACATTTTTTCAAGATATATATAGATATGAGATATACTTACTAGAAGAGAACGTGGTTTGCATCATAATGCTCATATCTGGCCGTCATGCACATGGACCTGTAACACACAGAGTGAAGAAGTGTTCGTCTTTTCTTAAGAACTAATGCATTTATTAAGGAGGACGCATTAAACTGAACAAAAGTGACAGTAATAATCCCTAGTAAAAAAAATAATAAAAAAAAATTTATTTCACACTAAGTATACTGTATATTGTATACTAAGTATCCATTAACATATTTATTGACATATGACTTCAGACTTACTGATATAAAATTATAATTAAACTTTATTTGGAGTATTTATTTATTGCACAATGCACACGTCTTAATATTAAGCCTAAAATGTGTTTTAATATCACTATTAGTAAGGATAGTATGATCTCTGTATAATATCAGTCTTTAAATGCAAGATATTTTAAGTGTACCTAAAGTATACTAGCAATAGGTCCACTTTAACACAATCATATATACTTAAGTATATCTTTAGTTGAACTTCAGTACTGTTTCTGTACAATAAAGTGCATTTAGTACAAAATTAGTTCTTCCAAGTATACCAGTTTAGTACACCAAAAGTACAATTGCAGGGTATTTATATTAAGTACATAATATGTATTTTTAGTATACTTAGCACAAAATAAATGTATGTAAAATACATTTTAGTATATACACTACCGGTCAAAAGTTTAAGATCGGTAAGATTTTTTATGTTTTTAAAAGAAGTCTCTTCTGCTCACCAAGGCTGCAATTATTTGATAAAAAAATACCAAAAAAACAGTAATATTGTGAAATATTATTACAATTTAAAACAGCGGTTTTCTATGTGAAAATATAGTGAAGTGTAATTTATTCCTGTGATCAAAGCTGAATTTACAGCATCATTACTCCAGTCTTCAATGTCACATTTTTTAAATTATTATAATATGAAATTATTATAATATGATGCTCAAGAAACATTTATGATTATTATCCATGTTGAAAACAGTTTTTTACATTTTTATTTCAGGATTCTTTGATGAATAGAAAGTTCAAAAGAACAGCATTTATTTAAAATATAATCTTTTCTAACATTATAAATGTCTTTACTGTATAACTTTTGATCAATTTAACTCATCCTTGATGAATAAAAGTATTTTCTAATTTCTTTCCCCCAAAAATAAAAAATAAATTCTTACTGACCCCAAACTTTTGAATGGTAGTGATTAATGTTACAAAAGCTTTCCATTTCAGATAAATTCTGTTCTTTTGAACTTTCTATTCATCAAAGAATCCTGAAATAAAAATGTAAAAAACTGTTTTCAACATGGATAATAATCATAAATGTTTCTTGAGCATCATATTATAATAATTTCATATTATAATCATTTTAAAAATGTGACACTGAAGACTGGAGTAATGATGATGATAAATTCAGCTTTGATCACAGGAATAAATTACACTTTACTGTATATTCACATAGAAAACCGCTGTTTTAAATTGTAATAATATTTCACAATATTACTGTTTTTTTTTTATTTTTTATCAAATAATTGCAGCCTTGGTGAGCAGAAGAGACTTCTTTTAAAAACATAAAAAATCTTACCGATCTTAAACTTTTGACCGGTAGTGTATATTTTTCACTAGGGATGACATGTACAATCTTAAAAAAGCTTTCTATTGCAAATAAATCCTTTCTCTTCCTCAAAGAATCCTGAGAAAAATGTTTGACGTTCCCACAAAAATATAAAAACAGTTGAAAACTGTTTTCAACATTGATAATAATATACATGTTTCTTGAGCATCAAATCCTCATATTATCCTGATTTCTGAAGGATCATGTGACACTGAAGACTGGAGTAATGATGCTGAAAATACAGCTTTGATCACAGGAATAAATTACAGTTTTTTCACATAGAAAAAATTTGTATCGTAATAATATTTCACTGTTTTTCTGTATTGTTGATCAGATAAATGCAGCTCTGGTGAGCAGAAGAGATTTACAGAGTCCCAAACATGTCAAACCCCTGCGAGCCTCACCTGAGCTGGTGTTCTCTGAGGTGAGACAGCACGTCCATGTGGTACAGGTGAGCGTAGATGGTGTTCAGGTCCTAAACGACACACACACACACACACACACACACACACACATGATCAGGATCAGCATCAATCAGGACTACTGAAGTGTTACAAATTTATTAAATGTTTAATTTAGATTCCAATACCAAAGTATAACTGAGAATGTTCCTTTCAGGTTAGAATCAGCTGTGAAACAGTTTTCCAGAAAGAGAATCTGGCAAATCCTGTCTTTCTGTATTTGTCAGATTACTGATACTCTTGGTCCTGTTTCTTGACTCTCAGTCTCTGAATAGGTATGTGATTTGGACTAAGAGGGGCAATAGTTTCAGTCTAGAAAGGTTTCCTAAACCTGTTCACATCATTCACATGCTTTGTAAGTCCCTCCCCTTTTAAGAATGTTATAAATGTAAGGAAATGGTTTCCCTTAGTCGGACTCGCGACGAGCGTGGTAGAGACTACAGCAACTCCAGCTCGTGTGCTCAATAAAGAACCTTCAAAAGATACAACCGAGTCTCCTGGTCTTCGCTTCTGAATCTTCTACACTTTAGAAGAAATAAGTTCACTGCACTACAGGTCTGGTCACATTGTGATTGGCTGATAGCGACTCGTGTTTCAATGTTTAAAGTGCACCCGCATCAAAAATTATGGTGCATTTCAGTCAAAACATTATGATGTAAAGATAAATGTTACATACTGGAAACCAGTAAATAGCATTTAACTGATAAACTCCAGTGGGAGTTTATCTGTATCTGCTTAGTTTCCCATCTTGGTTTTGTTGTAAATTATGCAAACCACTAATTATTAAGCAACAGGTTGAAGATGTGGTGCCGTTATTAAACTGCTACTGTATATAAACATCTGTACATGTATAGCCTACATTTATATCAACATATGTGACCAGTCACGGAAAGTAGGGACACAAGTTGGTTCTGGGGCATTTTGAGTTATTCACAGAGTCTGAAAGTGTAGCTAGTCTCCAATAGGGCTGGGCGATATGACGATATTATCGTATATCGACGATGTCTCGCAAGTATCACGATGTCGATTTAACTGTCTGTTTCCAGACGATAATCCTCATCAAAAAAATGACACAGGCTATTTTTCACACAGCCCTATAGTTAAACATATTTATTCACATGCAATAACATGAATTAAATATTTTTTTAGGCTAGTAGGATTAGAAAATCGATTTTTGATAGCATTCTTAAAGCGCAAGACGAAAGAGAACGCGTCTGCATGCGCGCGGTTTTCTGAGCTGCGCACTCATACAAAGCGCGCAAAAAGCCGCCTCTCATATAGTGCACGGACAAATACACACAGAATTGTCTCTCACAATTATCCTTCTAGTTAATTTATTGCATCAAATAAACATGAATAAACGTCAGAAGAATTAGTGTTTCAACCGTGGAAAGACGTAGGCCTACACACCTTCTTTTTTTTCGCAGTAGTGAACGCGCCAGAGAGAAATGCGCATTTCATAAGCAGAGAGCAGTCTGTGTCTGCTTTCTTTCGTTTTGAAATGTTCTGTTTAAAAGTAGACATGTCTGTGAGAGAGGCTTCCTAATACACTGAGTTTCGGTTCATTTATGAGACGAGCTCCAGTTCACGCGCCGGCGCCTCCGCTTCGTGATTATCTGTCGTCTGCTATATTTAATTCTTATTTATTAAATCCAGGCAATTGGTTGATGAAACATTGATTATTATTATTATTATTATTATTATTAGACTTTATTGTCCACCTTAGTGGAAATTTGTCTTCGACTTCTCCAAACATATATTCATCAGTAACACCACAGTTAAAATTACAAAATACACACAGTTAAGAGTGTGACACTACCACCGTCAACATACAACAACAGTTGGATTAGAAGTTATAAACACAAGATGCTTTCAGTTTAAATTAAGTTCCTGTATGGCATGGGGAATAAAGGATCTCTTATAAATGTTCCGGCTCGCCCTTGGGACCCTGAATCTACGGCCAGATGGGAGCAACTCAAACTCTGAGTTGAGTGGGTGTAGGGTGTCGGCTGATATCTGTCTGCCCTATCATACACATCCCCAAGCTGCCTTTGTGACTTGCCAATCACCTTCCCAGCAATATTAACAATTTTGGAAAGCTTGTTTTTGTCTTTCACATTCAGGTTGCCATACCAAGCTGTTATATTGAACTGTAAAATGCTTTCTACCAGACCCCTATATGCCATCTCAAGAATGTGTTGACTGACCCTGAAACTCCTCAGCTTTCTAATTAAAAACAATCGCTGGTTAGCTCTCTTAAAAATACTCTCTGAGTTAACATTAAAACTTAAAGTGCAATCAATGATTGTACCCAAGTACTTAAAATTTTCCACTACTTCCACAGGCCGGCTGTTAAGTACAATAGGGGTGATGTTACTGGCCCCTCTTGGTTTTGTTTGTATTATAAGTTATTTTGTTTTAGTCACGTTAATTTCAAGTTTAACAGTGTGACACCAGTCCTGCAGTAAAGTGACTTGGCTAAAAATAAGCGTCCTCATGTGCAGCATTATTTTCTGTGAGAAGTCCTACCAAGGCCATGTTATCAGCATACTTAAGTAAACTAACATTGGTGCTGTGCACAGTCATGTCATTTATATAAATTGAAAACAACAGAGGTGACAACACGCAGCCTTGTGGTGCTCCAGTATTTATGACAAGCTCATCTGAGTAGACCCCATTCATTAAGACTCTCTGAAGGCGGTCAGTTAAGAAACTTCTAATCCAGTGAATGAGCCCACCATTCACATTCATTCTGTGAAGTTGTTCTTAAAGAATATCAATTTGCATAGTATTAAAAGCAGATGTAAAATCAATAAAAAGAACCCGAGCAAGTGATTTTGGTTGTTGCAGATGTTTAGCTATTTGATTTACAAGAGTAAGAGTTGCGTCCTCTGTGCCCCTGTGTGACCCAGGGAACTACACGGCGACCAAAATGGTCGCATATGCAACCTTTTGAAATGCCATTGCGACCATAATTTTTAATGGGTCGCAAATGTATCACTGATTATTTTTGTACCTACCTTATGTTTTAGGCTATGAAGTGCGCGCGCCCTCACACAAACACTGTTCCCA
This sequence comes from Semotilus atromaculatus, assembly GCA_031834385.1. Lineage (NCBI taxonomy): Eukaryota > Metazoa > Chordata > Actinopteri > Cypriniformes > Leuciscidae > Semotilus > Semotilus atromaculatus. Next base: position 34,910,503 of record JAULUF010000001.1, read on the forward strand.
CAATAACTGCTTCCCCTGCTCAAGCTGTGAATGTAGATCACGTGCCCACTACGAAGTACGCGCGCCTACACATAAACACGACCAACGAGCCGTCAACCTGGACCATTTTTCCTGCCGACTAAAATCCACTCTGGCCCGACCACCATAACGTTGCGCAACATCAAATGGCAAACGTAATGAAAGTGGAACGAAACTGCGCTATTATTTTGTGCTTCACGGACGGACCGTTTATCAGTTCGGACCATCAATGTCAGTGCAGCGCGAGCCGATCTTCATCAAGCACACAGCACAGAGATCCAGTAAAGAAAGCATTTGAATTCGCCACTGAAGTAATAACATCACTGCGAGATCTAGTGAGAAGCATTCACATTTCTCTGTTATTAACGAATCAAACAGCGCTGACGTGGAAACCAGGAGAAACATTGTGCCATGAATGAACTAGTTATAGGCTTTAAGTTCACAGATCAGCAACATTCACCATGGATTTAATATAGTAACACACTCACTGTAACCATGGAGGTTTGGCAGAAATAGTAACATGCTTTCAGGTAGGTCTACATCACACATCTTTTTCCAGCACTTCAAAACTCAAATATTATCATATTTAAATGTTATTTTTAATGTGATGATGACCAAAACATTATTTGTTCATACTTCAAAGATGACCCCCATTTATAAAACTAAAAGTTTTAAGATGTAGGAAAACTCACACTTATTTAAAAATATTTTTTCTTTTAATAAATAGGAAATTTCTCTGGCATTTCTTTATTTTTGCTGTATCGAAAACGTAACGAACCGTCAATTTTGTGAACCGTTACACCCCTAAACAAATTTTAAAGAAAACAAGGCGGCATGTGGTTTAAAAGATGGCAAGTAAAATAAAAAGCACATCTGTATGCAATACAGTTTCATTATTGTTCATTATTATCCAGAGCGGCTTACTATAAATAATTTGTGCGACCAAATCATGTTTTGCGCCAGTAACAGAAAAAGTTAGTAGCGCAAGTGCCACCCGTGGAAAAAGTTAGTGTAGTTCCCTGGTGTGACCTATAAGCAAATTGAAGGGGGTCAAGTTGATTCCCAACAGAAGCCATAAGATGGGCGCTGACCACTCTCTCCATACACTTGGCTAAGAGTGGAGTGAGTGCCACTGGTCTAAAGTCTCCGAGGTCTGTAGCCCTAGAGACCTTAGGCACCGGTATTATTGTGGACTTCTTCCATAAATTTGGAAAAACACCACAATTCAGCAAAATTTGGAACAGCTGAGTAAGAACCCCTTTAAGCTGTTGAGAGCATAAGTTTAGCACCCTACCTTGGAGGCCATCAGGCCCAGGGGCTTTGTTTGGTCTGATTTTAGAGAGACACATGGCTACTTCTTCTTCAGAAAGCTGTATATGTTCATAACTACCAATCTAATCACAGGTAATATTGCAGCCTATTTTTGGGTCTCTCACATCGTATCTTCCATAGAAAATCTTTAAATCATTAACAAATTTGCCACAATCTGCCACGTTTACACTTTGTTTTTTTCTTTCCCTACCCATTATTGTATTTAATCCCTCCCATGCTTGTTTTGCATTACCTGTACAAAATCTTTGCTCAACCTTATTCTTAAAATCTATTTTTGCTGTAAAAGCTTTACGCTTGAAATCCTTCTCTTTCTCCTTTACTAAGTCAGCTTCTCCTCTCAAAAATGCAGCCCTTTTCTCATTCAGACACATTTTAAGATCCTTTGAGAGCCATGGCTTATTATTACTAAACACTTGATCTTAGAAGTGATAACAGTTTCTTCACAGAACTTGATATAGCATGTAATTTGATTACAATTAAGATACAATTAATACAAAACAAAATTCACTTTAACCCTCTGGGGTCTGCAGTGTTTTTGGGGCTATTGGGATGTTCTGACATGCTCTGACATTTGTGCTTTTTTCAGTTATTTATAAACATGTTAATGGCAAAGGTGTAAATTCACTCTATATAGCACAAACGGGGTTACGATAATATGTGATTAACATCTACGTACATGTTTGTATTTTTAAGAGAATAATGTTTATGCGTGGTTATTGAAAAAAATTAAAATGAAACTTGCTGAAATAAGACCACAAAACAAATACTAAATATGTGTCCACAAGACTTTTGACAAATGGATGTTGTAGCTTCGAGTTCTGGCTTCAAAATGATGTGAAAATCATCCCATCTAATCGTTCACATAAAACGAAACACTAATTTATACTTTGTATGACAGTTTTTTTGTCTGAAGAGGTTTATGCGTGGGAGTGGTAATAGCCCATGAATATTAATGAGATTCAGACCAGGGGTGTGACAGACACTCCCCCAATGGCCCATTAGGGTGAAGCAGCCTGAACAAAGAATGAGAGGAGATTCAAAGGTTTTGTTTTTCAATCTGTTTTATTGTAATTCCTCTGTGTGGAGAAACTAAATGTTCTAAATTTGCTCTAAGCAAATCAAATGTGAGTAAAATAAATAATCAGTCAGCTATAAACAAAGCAATTGTGAGCGATAAATAAACAAAAGTAAAGGCAGGTATCTCACAGTAAATGCTTATGCCCCGTTGAATGACATCTGTCCATTTATATTTGCAGCCTTTTGCAGCTGCCTTAGCAGCCTGAGCATTGGTGTTGTGGCACAGAGTAGACACAGCACTTTCTGAAAAAAATAGTTTGAATAGACTCATGGGCGAATGCGAGTCTACAGAACTCAGTTGCGGTCCAGCTTCCCGTGCAGGAAGGAATCGCACAGTCTGTGGAACCATGTCAACATCAGTCTCTGTTTTCCATGACAGAGTGGACTGCCTGTTGCTTGCCTGCTTGTTTGCCTTGGCTCTCTTCGGGACAGGTGCCTGGACATGTTCATTGTCACATCTGTAAAAAACAAGTGTGCGCTGTTACACAGTACAAGAGCACTGAAGAGACTGCTAGCATTATACAGAGCGAGAGGACACATAACAAACTCACTGGCTGAGTTGTTTACGTTAACACGTGAGGCAGCACGAGCACGGAGATTACAAGCTGCACGGAGTGTGCATGTGGTGCATGTGTATGAAGTGTCTTTCGTTCGTGATTTTTTTCAGTTTTTTTCTAAATAAAAATCAGAAAATGTATTCTCGTTTTTTTTATTTTTGTCTATTTAAATTCTATTTACAAACTCACCACACACAATAATGGTCAATAACTGTAATTTGCTGAAAGCTAATCTGTTTCTGAAAAAAATGACACCTTGCACATGAAGATAGCACTTTGTTTTAGAATTTTACAGTCCAAAAATCTAAATATGTGAAAAACACCTATTTTAGCTTCAGGTTCTAAAGGGTTAATAAATGTTGTAGAAGTATCATTCATTGTTAGTTTTTTAATTTCAACATTTACTTAAACATTTTAAATTGAGTTTAATTTTTTTATTGTATCTGTTATTACCTTAGATAATGTAGGCCTACTATGAACTAACAAGAATGATCGAGGTACAATTGTATTGCTCAAATATTCATTCATGTAGTAAAAACTTAATTTCTTAGTAACTAGCACAACACTGATCACTAATGTAAATATTACGTCTGTGCACTTACTCAGTATGATTCTCGATCGCACGGAGAACTGAACGACGCCTGCGTTCCCCTCTGCGAGGTGCTGGAGAAGGAGTGCGTGATGCAGACACATTTCTATAAAACAACAACAACAACAAAACTGTTAGCATACATAATCCAAAGTAAACTGATGGGCAATTAATGGGTATGGACGCACAATGTATATCTGTTGATGGGCCATAGGACGGAGAAATATCTATATCTATACACCGCGAAATATCTATACACCGCGAGTGTTGATGGGCCATATAGACCGCACACATTTAGAGCATTTCAAACATTTACACTGTATTCACAATCATCTGTGCATAAGGCAGTATTTTAGCAAGATAAGCAGTGTCATAGGCTAACCAAAACAGAACATTTATATATAAACATATAATGTCTAGTATTTAGACAGTATTTTACCGGAGGCTGAAATATATTTGCACTAAATCACATTATATTTACACCTAAGCAGATATTCGCAAATAAGCTACATTATGCATAAGCTAATCAAAACTGAGTGAAATATATTTAATATACAAATGTTTAGAGAGTAACGTTATCACATTGAAAGTTTACACTTGAGCATACACGAATGTTAGGGATATTGTAAGGCAATCTTTCACGTAGTATGTCAAAAGCTAGCCAAAACGAAGCAAAATATAGTCTGAAAATTCATATGAGTTCTATATTATCAGAATAAGAAGTATATAACACTAAACAACTTACTCTAAACTTGTATCCTCGGCGGGATCAACTCGCTCTTCAAAATGCAGCCGTTTGTCGTCTGTGTTGCACTCTGAGGAAAAGGTGAATTCTTCCTCGCTGTCCAGAATCATCTGACGGGCTTCTTCACCGGAGTAGCGTGCCATCCTCAAAACGCGATGAACTATCAGTGAATCTCATGAAGAATCTTTGTGTTTTTATGGCATTGATCGGGGGCGTGTGCGATCACCTAAACTATTTACATGTGAATAGCGCCGGGGGCGTGGCGGCCTCAACTCATTAAAAATAATGAGGGGAGAAAGAAAAAACAGGACCTCTCCTTGGTTTCAAACGGATTGCATAAACTGAGAATATTTGTTTTTTATATAAATTACTTCATTTAAAAGAAGAGAATTCAAGCTTCATAAAGAAAAATATCTCGTGCCTGTGTGACAAGTAATCGCGGAGTTACAGTTAATCTTAGGACGCGTTTCAGAATGGACTTCACAGACAGAGAGAACGCAGAACTCGCATCATGTTTGTTTTTCTTTATTTGGTGAAAAGCACAACACTTTGTTTTTATTGTGAGTATCCACAAAAAAAATAGACACTTAACACGATCTAATGATGTACAACACTTATATGTACGATCAAAATCAACCGAGTATTTTAAGTCTCTTTTGCACTGATAAGAAAAAAAGCGACCAGATCACGCCGGCGTGATCTCAGACCCCAGAGGGTTAAAGAAAGGTTTTGTGCTTTCTGTTTGATGTCTCTGTGAAAGTTTTAAAGCATCTTTTAGTGCCGCTTTCAGAGCGTTCACGTCCGTAACATTGTGTTTTCCTCATATGCGAACTGAAATGAATATCAGTTCATGGTTTGTGTGTGTAAGAGAGGAAGAGAAAATGCCAGTATTTCATTGAGACTTGAGATTAAATAAACTGCTTAAAGGTGCATTGCGCAACTTTTCATGTTAAAAATACCAGTTTTCTATCCTATACATGCTTAAAGAACAGCTTGATGAGCTGAATGAGCCTTTCCCCGATCACTGCGATCGCCTCTATAACCCTGTACAGTAAAATATATAAGAGGGATTCGGGCTCGAATCTGAGACTGAGCGTGACGTCACGCGCGTTCACGCTCACCTGGCAACCTCTCGCTTGCTTGTGTACAAGCTGCCCGCCATTGATTATCTGCATCAGCGAAGAAAACTCGAAAACTCGAGCGTCTAAGGTAAAAGATGGATTCAAAAAGACCGGCTAGTAGTCCATTTCAAACACCAACGACTCTGGTTGCAGTTGCGCTTGCCGCCAGAGGGGGCGTAGTTCTGCAAAAACTCAGAGACTTGCGTTATGCTCCTTTAAGTAGCCTAGATCTTGTAGTATTAATTTTCATATGCAGTTAAAACATTGTCGGTTAAAAACAAGAAAGTGGCTGGTCCGGTGGACAAAAAAGTTAATTTCCATCCCTGATATAGGGTATATATAAGTTGCCTAGGCCTATTTTATTTTGGTTTGCAGGCTGATAAAAGTTAAAGAGGCTATATGTGTTTTTCTGAAATTTAAACTCGTGACTGACACCTGTGGGCAAAAACCGAACTGCTCTTCCTTTCTGCTCGCTCTCGCAGCGCTCGTACGTGCACACTCCACAAGTCATCTGCTCCAAGGAGGTCAACATTATGTTTACAGAGGTAAGAACAGTCAAATACATATATCCCATTGCACTGCTTGCGAGTGTAGGCTACTTGCTGACTAGCGGTGGTGGCAGAGTGATCTGAAACGTTTAACATGAACGCGCTCGACGTCACATCCGCAGACAGCGCGGGAAAAATCCACCCGACAGAAAATAGGAAAAATAGGATCCAGGCTTATAGGAGCACCCACTGTGAGCGGACAAGGTGTCAGTATGCTCACCAGGAGATGTTTGAGTCATAAATGGTCAAATAAAAAGGCTATTGTTACATTTATTTTGGGGAAAAAGCTGCATATAGCCCCTTTACTCCGAAACAAATGGTAGAAGTAGGCTAACTTTACCCGTTTCTGAATATTAATTTAAATGTTGCACATATTGAAAAGGCCTAATCAAAAAGCTCAAAGATGACCATTGTAATTAAAATTAAGTTATATTGCAAACGGATGGAACAATTGCGTTGCTTTGAATAGGCCATCTCATGTGTTCGGAGTTTACAATGTTGGCAGCTCCGTTACAGTAGGCCTAGGCTATTTTGGGAGCGCAATACTTTGCTTTAGATTAAATAGGCCTAAATAAAATAAACAAAACAAACAAAAAAATCCCCAAACAAATAAAGCAGTCATTTTTATTTCGTAAACGGCATAAGGTGATCTTGGAACTCTAAAACCAAAAAGGAGGAGGAAAAAACAAAACGTTTCTGCTCATGCAGAACAAAACAATTATTTTTTAATTCCTAGTTTTAGACAAATAACAAATATATTATAGTTTGAATACAAGTTTAAAAACAGTGCTACACATTATTAGGAAATTAAACTTAGCCTATCATTAAATCAGGCGATAGCGGCAAAAAATAAAATAAAAAAGAAATCGGACCTTATGAAAACAAATCAAGACACCTTGCTGTAATAACATCATGCATTAATTCACCATTCTTACAATCACCAAATTGTGTTCTGTATTTGTATTTAACATTTCTCCTCACGAAACGAAATTCGTTTTCAAACACAGATGCAATAAGAACAGAGAGGAAATTATTAGCAACACAACTAACAAGCAAAAGCTAATGTTTTATGCTCGTTTAAGCTCAAACTGCAAAGTAAAAACTTTAACGTTTCAATCATTAAATTAAACTAACTAAATCGCAGGCTATCATTAGATAAAGTGCAGCCAAACTCAACATGACTTGTGTTACCGGTGTATTCCGTGGTCTTGTCTCCGGCGGGGCGTGTGTAGACGATATAATCGGATATCGCGATATTTTTTAAGGCGATTATCGATTAAATATTTATTACATATCGCCCAGCCCTAGTCTCCAAGCTTTCCAACGATGTGTAACATGGAAATCTGATTATATTTGGAGAAGTTGTGGCCATTTGAAGGTAGGCACTCAAAAAAGCCCAAAGGGGAGAAAACGGCCTCTAAAGATTTTGCAGTTCTCGCCTGTCTCTGTGCTGGGAGTGACAATAGGGCTAATTTACATCTCATTTAGATAAGCCACACCCCCTGTAAAGCACAGGGGGGTGCAAAAAGGTCAGGAAAATGTGCCATCAAAGAAAAAAAAAGTTTGCAAACAGGTAATATGTAAATAAATGTCTCTTAGCATCTACCGATAAAACTGTAGAGCAACTCACTGAATAAAAAATAAGATAAACTCTAGAGAATGTTCAAATCAAAAAGCATTTCACATTAAAGAGAAGGGACGATCTTCCTGGATCTTCCCGTCCAGATCCAATGCTACCACATCTTCCTACTATTAGTATTATTTGAAGTTAACATTATAAAATACATAGGCTACACCTACACCACAAAACTAGGTGAAGTTAAATTCTTTAAAATTGGGCAATTCCAGCGTTATGGACGTGACATTTGCAGTCAAAACTTGGAATATAACTTCTCAGAAAAGGCATTTAATAGGCCTACCAATATATTAAAATGTCTGTTTATCCATACTCCCTAAATAAAGGAGTCCAGACATTTGAAAAGTATTTGTCTACACATGCGTTTTATATTTAATATGAGGGAAATAATCATACGTGACACAAAACAATCTTTTATCTTTTAGGTGGCAAAATATTGTTTAGTTGGCTAATTCTGTGCATTACACTGCGCACACCAAAGTAATACCCACCGGAAGAAGAAGGGTTGGCTCTCAGTCTCCACAGAACAAAATATTCATTTTATTTTATTCTTCGTGTTCGCATTTATGAGGAAAAAACAATGTTACGGACGTGACAGTTCTCCGTTACGGACGTGAGCGCTCTGAAAGCGGCACTAAAAGATGCTTTAAAACTTTCACAGAGACATCAAACAGAAAGCACAAAACCTTTCTTTAAAGTAAATTTCGTTTTGTATTAATTGTTTCATCAACCAATTGCTTGGATTTAATAAATAATAAGTAAATAGCAGACGATAGATAATCACGAAACGGAGGCGCCGGCGCGTGAACTGGAGCTCGTCTCATATAATGAACCGAAACTCAGTATTAGGAAGCCTCTCTCACAGACATGTCTACTTTTAAATAGAGCAATTCATAACGAAAGAACACAGACTGCTCTCTGCTTATGTAATCCGTATGAAATGTGCATTTCTCTCTGGCGTGTTCACTACTGCGAAGATCATTCAGCATCGTCAACTTCATCTTTGCAGCGAGTCCAACACTGACAGAAAACACTTGTTTATTAATAAACATGTAAAATATAGCAAGGAGATATTTTAATTATTCATAATCATTACTTTTGCCGGTTCTTTGTGACAGCTTTTAGGTGCTTTATTGGCAGCGCACCACATGTTACGAGTGCGTCACCACCGCGCATTGTTTATAAGCATCCGGCTTGTAGAAGAAGTACTTCAAAACATGTTCGGTGTAACGGCCACGGTTCAGTTCGTCTGTGACAATCTTTGCGGCGTCCATCTTCATTGAATTTTGATATCAGATAGAGCCGGCCAGAACGCTGGATAGTAAGTAGCCACGCTGTTCCCTTGGAGGGCAAAAGCTGGCGTATCCAGTATGGAAATACACACAGACAATGACACGCCCCTACTGCATGCTAGAATCTCCGAAAAATAAGCCGGTTTCAACCTCAAAATGTACGCTTTTAAATATACCAATACTGCTATCTCAAACATGGAGAGGCTTCTTCATGAACTCAACTAACAGATTCTGCAAAAAAACAAAAAACTTCTTTCTCATTTTGCTCGAAAGCTGTGCTGCCGACTTGTGTCCCTGGTTTCCGTGACGGGTCACATATATTCAAATGTCATTTAATTGGTTTTTACATCCTCTTCAATTTTCCATCTCCATCTCTAACTGCATCTCTAACAAATGAACTCAGTTGAGAAGAGTCGCTTTCCTAGATTATAATCAAAGAGTTCATTTTGATTTTAGATCAAGAAAATTCTTCATAATGTGCATTTAATGTGGTTATGATCATGATTCTACAGGCAGATGTTCTGCAGATACTAATGAAATCCATCTTTTCAAAATGAAATGTTTTAAACCAAAACTAAATGCTTTAAACCAAATAAAATAAAATCACATGATTTATTAATCTCTTCTTCGTTTACAATCATATTTGGAAACCTTCTTAAACTATAAAGTTTCGTTGCGACTCAGACTGAAAAAGAAAACTGTAAAATCACAGAAAGAGACGGGTGGTATATTCCAGTAATATATCATGTGATGTTCGGCATAAAGCCTTTAGAATCAAAATCAAATCATGAAATTTGTGTCAATGTCCAGCCCTACAAAGTACTGAATTAAGACTAGATCTTTTCTGCGAGATCTAGGGTTGGGAATCTAAAATTGATTCCAATTCCGGAATCGGATACTTGATGTAAAATTTAAATTTCGATTCCTCTTATCGATTCCTTTGTTAGCATTTCAATGAGTTTAAACAATTCAAGCGTGAGAGACTCTGTTTTCTGTGTCCACGTGTGTCAGTATACTGGATCCGTGCAGCTCTTAAAGTGACAGCAGACTCATATTCCTGCTCTATAATAACACTAATCACACAACAGAAGACAGAGAAAACACACTCGCATAACTTATTCATAAGTAATTTGAATTTGAACCCCCCCCATGACGGCGTAACGTTACGATTATAACGTTAGACTATAGAAAACATGACAGACGTTAGCTTCAGTAAAGTTAGCTTCAGTAACGTTAGCTTCAGTAAAGTTAGCTTCAGTAAAGTTAGCTTCAGTAAAGTTAGCTTCAGTAACGTTAGCTTCAGTAAAGTTAGCTTCAGTAAAGTTAGCTTCAGTAAAGTTAGCTTCAGTAACGTTAGCTTCAGTAAAGTTAGCTTCAGTAAAGTTAGCTTCAGTAAAGTTAGCTCCAGTAAAGTTATCTTCATTCACTGAGAGAAAAGGTATGACGTCACATGTGCGCCTTTTGGGTTTGTAGTCTTTGTAATTACGTATTTTCACAGTCTTATACCTCAACAGTTTTACATCAAACTGTGACTTTCTTGACTTTAAAATGTATCTTTTAAATTGACAAACATCATGTGTAATTCAGGGCACGATTCAAACGGGATCAAAATGTTTGTTGTCTCCCGCTATAGACTACCATATAATATTTTTCCGAAATAAGGTCCCATGGTGGTCCACCGGAAGGGGAGGGACTATGTCTTTTATATATTGTTAAATGCCTGTATAATCAATGGGATGTTTAATTAGATTACTTCTTTTATTGAATGACTATAAATCTCAACTTGAATTTAATAGAGAGAGAGAAAACATTTGTAAAATGTATAAACATGCATAGTTTGCTACTGAAATAACTGATTAAAAGAATATACTGAATTAAATTAATTTGGTGATTAAACAAAATCTTCTCTCTCAATGTTAAAGGGGATCTATTATGCAAAATTCACAGATGTGTGTCCACAGTGTGTGTAGGCTACACAACCAGATTATAATGGTAATTAAACACTCACTCCTCTTTTTATAATCCCCATTGTAAACTGCAAAGGATTAGTTGTTTTTCTAGTTGTGTTTTTCATTAAGAATAATAATAAACCCGCCATTCAAGCCATTGACGCCCTCTAATTGGCACTTATGCCAGTGTTGTCACACGTCGATTAACCGGTGGGAAAGTTTCCTCACCGTCACGTGTTACGTTGTTTTATGGCTCATTTTAATCATGATCATCTGTGGTAAATTACATCTGTAGAATAAAGCGATAAAATAAGCCATATCTTTACTTACAGCAACGAGCCCAAAAACATTGTAACAGTGCAAGGATGTTAAAATAATCCTCACAGAGTGGCATGACAAACACACACACACACACACACACACACACACACACACTGCATATGCGTTTATGATCGCCTGACAAAGAGAAACACAGCAATTTAAGGATTAGTTCACCTCAAAATGAAAATTTCCTGATAATTTACTCACTGCAATGCCATCTGAGATGTTTATGTGTTTCTTTCATCAGAGGAAAAGACATTAAGTTTTTTGAGGAAAACATTTCAGGATTTTTCTCCACACAATGGACTTCAACGCTTAGTCCAAATCAAACCATTTTTTAACATATTTAAATGTATATACTTTTTAACCACAACTGTTCGTCTTGTGCTGGTCCGGCATTACGCCATCCCGTTCCTTGCTTTACCTCGGTCTTAAAGTAAAAACATGACTTAGTATTTAATTAAATGCATTTATGATGAATAACAGTTTCATGTCAAATTATGTTCATTTTGAGCACGAACTGTGCGCTGTCACTTTAACTGCGCGTGCAGCAGAAATAGACTCGGTGCGGAAATGAACAACACTCGTCTCATTCGTGGAGGTGGAAAATCAAGTTATTTGTGCCATGCAAGATTCATTGTATAAAGATTCATACTGGTCTGAGTCTAAGTCTGCTGTTTTTGTCAATTTAAAGTTTTAATTTAAAGTGTAAGAATATGGTACACGCACAGTAGCAGAGCTTGGAAACTGTGGCTTTTTTGAAGCGCAAACTTTGAACGCGAATGTGAAAGTTGTCAACATAACTCACTGAAAATCACAAATACTCCAACTGTCCCACACCGGCGACTTCAGTGAAAGAGGAGGGGGTTCAAGTCCTGTCGATGGGTCTCCTGCGTCTGCAGTTACCATGCTATCTTTTGACTGGTTATATACATAGGCTGTATACTATAGCTAGGTAGAGGACTCGGACTCGCAGCACTTCAACATGCGTGTTTTTTCCCGCTTTGCAAACCGACTGGACGTGACATGGGGGCGTGGCAGTATCGACGATTCCATTTTTGAATTCGATATGCGAGATTGTGAATTAATTTCGATCGATTCCGATTTTGTGACACCCTTAAGTGCAACCAGTGGAAAAGTTAGTCTGGAGCCCTGGTTTAAGTCCAAAAAGTGAATAAATGGATTAAAAATACAGCGTAAATAAAAATGTGTGTAAAAAAAAATCCCTTAAATACAAAATATTACATAAAAAAAACATTATCAAACTAAAATATAGTTAGTACATTCATTTAATTTACAAAAAAAAAATCTGTAATTTTTGACAGACACGCGAAAACCACCATTTTTGTTCCACAGCATAGTTTTTCCAGCATTTTACCTGTCAAGAATTGCTGTTATTGTAACTTAACAACTACCATACTAAGTATTAATACTGTCAAGAATCGCTGCATTTCTCAGGTGATGAAACTGAAACTGGTGAATGGGTCACTGCACAAGGTATATCAATAAAGTCTTCAAACAGGCAGATGCTCACATTCCCAGCATTCCTCCAGATCACGTTAGCAAAACTAACATTTCAGGTTTAACCTCCTTCAAGTCCGTTTGGTCTTTTTACCAGCACAGCTTATGGACCTTCCTGACCACTGTAGTTCAACATAGTGTCATAGTGTCAGAGCACACACACATAAAGCCGCCTCTCAAACATCTCATGGACACCAAACTGAGTGCTTTTTCATGGATTATTGCGTATAAACGGTCAGAAACACACAAAATTATATCAAAATGCCGGTCTTGGTGAGTATTCACATAAACACAGTCGGTGAGGTCTTAAGAGAACATAAACAGCTGAGAAATAAAACACGTGTATCAGTATATTGGATCTGTGCATTCGCTCTTAAAGTGACAGTAGCCTAATATTCCTGCTGCCGTCTGTCAATGTTAATCAAACAACAGAAGATAGCGAGAATAATTAATCTGGATTTCATTTATACAATGAAAAATGAGATTTATTCGATTTCTGTAGTAATTTAAACCATTCCCGCAAGGTTAGCGAACTTCCCGCACAAATATTTGCTTTATCTCAGAACAAATGATTAAAAAATAAATTCACAGATGCGAGAAAAAAGATCAAACTGTCTTTTATTTTCTAATTGAATTCCTCAGTCAGCGCTGGATTATTCACAGTATCGAGTGTAGTGCAGCATTCTAACACTGAGTCGTAATGAGCTGTTTGTGAAGAAATTATCCGCTTCCAAATTATGTCATTTTAATCACGAAATTGCAACATTAAAAACCATTTAGCTCATTATGGTGTGCGAGTGATAGAGCGCGGCACTGAACGCTCGGCTAACAGCTGGTCAGAGCTGTACAGGGCGCCTTATTATTTTTCATCTCCATAAATATATCTAGTAGTAATACTAATGCAAGGGCTAGAAATCAATTAATCTTTTGCTGATACTTCCTTGTCATCACAGAGAACGCAGTTCATGGTTGCACAGATGGTTTCTGTGTGTCCCGCTGAGCGCAAGAGGACAAACTCTTACAGATCCAGAACCCATTAACCAAACCTCATCTGTGTTAACTAGGGGTGTCCATGGTTAATCGATTAACCGATTAACCGTTAAAAATTGCGTAACCGAGTGAAACAGTTTGCTCGGTTAAGTGGCGTCAATGGCAATGCATTGAATTTAGTTGTAATAGATTTTTGCACCACCAGAGACCGCCATTTATTTGACTGTTTCTTTGCACAAAGTTTCTAAAAAAAAGTGTGGTATAATATGACTGCATTAAATTCTAGAGCCTTGTTCACAGGCCGCGAACGCAAAAGTCAGTGACCTACTTTAACTGCTCTGTCCTTACCACTGCGTTTTATTTCTATAAATTAATTTCGTTTCAAATGTGGTCCAACCAGTTATTAAAAGGTGTTAAAATAAACTACCCCTTTCGCGTGTGTCAGGGATGGAAATTAGCACCGGCCACCAGCCAAATGCGGGTGATTTTGTGTTGTTGTGGGTAAACTCGCTTCACCTACGGCCACCGTGGCGGGTAAATAAAAATAGCATCATGCGACGTTCGTCTGTAATAGGACAAATTAGTTTGAATAAACGAGCAGACACTTATTAGCAAGACAACTCAGTGAATGTGGTTTCCATTAAATGAATCACACACACACAGTAAACAAATCCTTAACAAAAAAACAAATAACAAAAAAAAAAAAACAGGGCTATTCTGGTGGAGACGCACGCGCTCATGTAAGTGTGGCGGCGCTGCCAATAAAGCTCCTAAAATCTGTCACAAAGAACCGGCAAAAGTAATGATTATGAATATGTAAAATATAACAAGGAGATATTTTAATTATTTATTAATAAACAAGTCTTTTCTTTGTCCGTGTCAGTTGCAAAGATGAAGTTGACGATGCTGACTCACGATCTTCGCAGTAGTGAACGCGCCAGAGAGAAATGCACATTTCATACGGATTACAAGCAGAGAGCAGTCTGTGTCTGTGTTCGTTCGTTTTGAATTATTCTGTTAGACATGTCTGTGAGAGAGGCTTCCTAATACACTGAGTTTCGGTTCATTTATGAGACGAGCTCCAGTTCACGCGCCGGCGCCTCCGTTTCGTGATTATATTGTCTGCTATATTTAATTCTTATTTATTAAATCCAGGCAATTGGTTGATGAAACATTGATTAAAATTAAGATACAATTAATACAAAACGAAATTCACTCTAAAGAAAGGTTTTGTGCTTTCTGTTTGATCTTTTAAAGTTTTAAAGCATCTTTTAGTGCCGCTTTCAGAGCGCTCACGTCCGTAACATTGTTTTTTCCTCATATTGGAACTGAAATGAATATCAGTTCATGGTTTGTGTGTGTAGGCTATAAGAGTGAAAGAGAAAATGCCAGTATTTCATTGACACTTGAGATTAAATAAACTGCTTAAGTATTGTAGATCTTGTGGTATTAAATTTTCACATGCAGTTACACATTGTCGATTAAAAACAAGAAAGTGGCTGGTAAAAACATTGAGTGGTTCGTAGATTTTGAAATCCAACAGCCACAGTGGCCGGTGGACAAAAAAGTTAATTTCCATCCCTGGCGCACATTATGGTTAACCGAGTATTAACCGCTAAGGGCCTCGGTTAACAGTTAATGAAAAACTTGAAAACGTGCAGCCCTAGTGTTAAAGCTACACTGTGTAACTTTTTTAGTTTATTCTTAGCTAAAAACACTTAGTTCTTTCAAAAATATATGTGCTCATTAATGTATATTTACTTCGTTCAAGTAATAAAGTATTCTCGTGAGTGTATAATATGCCATTGAAAATACATACGGGTGAGGGGTTCTAATGTCGGCCGCCATGTTGCCCCTCCATCTTGAAAGTACATTAGCCAAAGAGGGACATCAAGCTTCGCCTTTCGCGTTTTAACACTCAATGGCACCGTGTCGAGGAGGTCGAACTGGAAGCCATGTTAATCTTGGACTACATTGGCCACCGTAGGAGTTAAAACGAAATCGGAATTGAGAGGAACAGAAACTAATATTCACTGGATGGTCATATACCTTTTCACCGCTAGATGGGGGTAAAAATCACACAGCGTAGCTTTAACCATTCAACTTGAACCCCAAACGTGAATCTAAACAAAGACACATGATAGTTTTGTGTCTCTGAGCAATACACGGCGGTGTTTCATTACTGAATGAACGAATCGGTTGAATGAATGATTCAATGACTCACTGATTAAAAAAGTCAAATGCTTTGTTCCTAAATGAATCAGTTGAATCTAAATGACTCACTCATTAACAGTGATTTGCTGATGACTACTGGCAATTTTAATTTCCCACTTAAAGCATCTTCCTTTCTTTCTTTTAATAATTTCAAAATATCAATATTCAGCGGTTTATGTTTAAAACATCAAAACATTATTTCTGCATTTGTAACTGCAGGTTAAAGGTAGGGTAGGCAGAATTGTTCAACATTTTTCCCCCCAAATTTGTTTAAACTGTCTATATACCAATAGCCTACAGAATTAAAATGTAAGTACTCTGAAAAAGAAAGTATAAAAATGGAGTGTCTGTTGTCCTCTCAGGGCTGCAATAAACACAGCTACTTATCTCCATTCGGGACGAATGAAATGATTGGCTGGGAGACTGTCACTCTCCCTCGCTACCATGGCAACCACCCCCGCTGCTACAGGAGCCGCCCACACGTGTGACTCGAGGGGAAGAAGCACGGAAGCTAGGAAGAATCACAATTATGGCCGAGAATTTAGCAGTCAAAATTCCCAGTACCTGCATATACAGTCAGCGAAGGCAAGAAAAGGAAGACAGTATTTGAAAAGGCTGTGGCCAAAAAGACTTTGGATAAAGCAAGCAATATCGTGGCTTTCCAACGGTGGACAACTGAGGGACATCAAGGGGCTGAAAAGTAACGGTAACAGTGCTTTCATCGTGGAAGCTCTTACATGCAAAACACCGTAGCCTATATGTTATGAATCTTACTCAAAATTCCCCTTCATCACAGTGTTACTGATGGTAACGGGAAAAACGTGTATCAATGCAACCTGTGTTTAGCTTTGAGTTTGCCTTATGTTACTAGCTCGTTACGAATCAAACTCAATATATTTATGCTGGCTTGATAGTGAGTACTAACACCCATGTTAGTTGTTTATATTCATAATGATAAAGTTAGGTATTTTATTACATGTTATTCTGACATGATGTTACTCCATGCACTGCTCGTCTCCGCTCGGCGCTGGTAAACACGTCCTCCAGCTGAGCGCGGTCATGTGTTTTGGGGCGTGGCTTTGGAAGGAGCCGAGAAGGGAGGGGGTGGAGTTAATGGATAAGTAGCTGTGTTTAATACAGCCCTGAGAGGACTACAGACACTCGATTTTTATACTTTCTTTTTCAGAGCACTTACAGTTTAATTATGTGTTGGTATAAAGACAGTTTAAACAAATTTGGGATTTTTTTTTTTTTTTTTAAGCCACAATATGTAATTTTTCTGCTTTAAAAATAGCAAAAATAACTGTATCTATGTTATATATTTCTTTTAGTTGTGTTTACATTATCCCGACAGTTTCCACCAACTTTCAAATCCTGAGAAATTTATAGTTTAATTCGAAGACACGGGACGTTTCTTTATTTCCGTTTCGTCGCCCGTCTATGGCGTCATATAACCTTTGACTCCTCTAGTTTCTCTAACTTCCTGCGGAACCCTATCTTGTTCGATATCATAGGATAAACGTAATTATAATTATTAACGAAAGGTGACCGTGTATTTTAACATCTATTAATACTATCTAGATGGAATATTGATTTAATAGGGGTCTGATAATTCATTAATCTCTCCATTCGAAAAGACGGGATTGTCAGAAAGTTAGAATGATACAACAACTCCCATGAGCCCACGCTCTTTCCCGACGTCATCAAAGTACGTCTTTTGTTATTATTTTGATTGAGTGACCCCTGGTGGCCAAAAATTACATACTGTACGTTTAAATCCTGCCTACCCTACCTTTAAATGCATTCATGTCCCTCTGATCTGCATTAATCAGTCTGTGTGTGTAAATGCATATAAACGATGCAGCTTCTGTGTTTCCTCTGCACTGCAATTCATGATTCATTTTGTTGATACTGATTTTATTTTATTGATAACAGCCCTATTGTGTCGTATCATAAAGATTGAATTTATTGATTAAATGTAAGAATTTGACACAAAAGATGATGCATATATTTAATTATTAGGTTCACAGCCGTCAAAAGAAACAATGCGAAAGTCATATGCTGATTTTATAATATGGTGTTAGCAATTAAGTGTTAGCTCAGTATTTTTATTTTATTTATTTTTTATTAAAAACCATTTTGCACATAAGAAAAGTATTAGAGAAATATTGTCCAACATATGTGGACAAACACAAGAGCCTGCTGAATGCAAACACAAACTAAAAATAAAATGGAGCGAATCCGGCGTATTAAGCATCTATATTAAAAACTAGTTCAAAAGAACACTCAAAATAACTTCACAGGTCCTCTTTTGTTTTTTAATATCTGCACAAGACAAAAAGCCCTGAGTTATCATTATGATGGAAGTATCGCTCAGGCTTTCCTGACATTAAGGGTTTTTGTGCGACCGGCTGCTGGATGCTGAGATGAAGTCATTAGTGTGTTTGTCTCTAACGTACTAACTCATTTCTGCAGCAGTTCACCGTAACACCGCATCATCAAACTCCCATCAGGCAAAGCGGCTTGAGGCACGAGGTGGGCGGATAATGCTATGGAAATAGACACGAGGAATATTTGTTTTGCTCTCTTACGTAACACTCGACACACCCATCTGGAAACCAGCTATCAGAGCAATGAGAGCCGGTGCAGTGTGTGTGTGTTAGTGTTTTACTGCAGTCAGACACGCCCACGCCTGGAGCACACACAGTATCTGTGTAAACACACACACACACGCTGATCTGGAGGAGGACGAGAGATGAAGAGAAGTGAACCACAGATGACCAGATTTAAACCAGACAGATTCTCTTGGTTTATTAAAATCACACATTGAAAGTGTCCTGCTTCATCAAACCATACAATACTGCAGCGTTTCCCATCAGGGGTGTGTTTCCCGAACGCATCGTTAGCCGACTAGCCTATGTTCTGTCGTTATCATCAGTTCAGCGAGTCTGTGTTTCCCGAAACTATCGTTCTGATGAACATTCGCGAACAGCATCGCAGAGTTGTGTGTGTGTGAGCGACAGGATCGCAGAGTTGTGTGTGTGAGCGACAGATCTCCTGTGGTCAGAAGCAGTTTCTTGTTTGCGTGACATGTGGACTCAATAAATCCTGATCTTGAGCAAAATAAGCAAGCTGACATTCAGTGCAATCTGTGTCTTTTATTCAGAACACATACAAATGTCTTTTAGTTTGTCAAGAGATTAAAAGTGTAGTTATTGAAGAGTGCATGTGTGACGAGCTCTAGTGCGTAAGAACGAGACTATGATTGAATCTGGAAATAAAGCAGAATAACTGAGAAATATTCCTCAGATGCATGTCTGTCATTTATATAAAAACATCTAGCGTTAATTCGATCTCAAACAGATTCATTAACAGTAGGCTAGTTATTACTCCACCACGTGTGTGACGTCATTAACCAACACGGTTGAACGACCCATTTGCGACAGTATGGTTTCGGGAAACAGCCGTGACTCGCTAGTGGATTTCTTCAGCGAGTTACAGCGTACTGTGATAGTGAAGCAGCGAGTTACAGCGTACTGTGATAGTGAAGCAGCGAGTTACAGCGTACTGTGATAGTGAAGCAGCGAGTTACAGCGTACTGTGATGGTGAAGCAGCGAGTTACAGCGTACTGTGATAGTGAAGCAGCGAGTTACAGCGTACTGTGATAGTGAAGCAGCGAGTTACAGCGTACTGTGATGGTGAAGCAGCGAGTTACAGCGTACTGTGATAGTGAAGCAGCGAGTTACAGCGTACTGTGATAGTGAAGCAGCGAGTTACAGCGTACTGTGATAGTGAAGCAGCGAGTTACAGCGTACTGTGATAGTGAAGCAGCGAGTTACAGTGTACTGTGATAGTGAAGCAGCGAGTTACAGCGTACTGTGATGGAGAAGCAGCGAGTTACAGCGTACTGTGATAGTGAAGCAGCGAGTTACAGCGTACTGTGATAGTGAAGCAGCGAGTTACAGCGTACTGTGATAGTGAAGCAGCGAGTTACAGCGTACTGTGATAGTGAAGCAGCGAGTTACAGCGTACTGTGATAGTGAAGCAGCGAGTTACAGCGTACTGTGATGGTGAAGCAGCGAGTTACAGCGTACTGTAATGGTGAAGCAGCGAGTTATAGCGTACTGTGATAGTGAAGCAGCGAGTTACAGCGTACTGTGATGGTGAAGCAGCGAGTTACAGCGTACTGTGATGGTGAAGCAGCGAGTTACAGCGTACTGTGATGGTGAAGCAGCGAGTTACAGCGTACTGTGATGGTGAAGCAGCGAGTTACAGCGTACTGTGATAGTGAAGCAGCGAGTTACAGCGTACTGTGATGGTGAAGCAGCGAGTTACAGCGTACTGTGATAGTGAAGCAGCGAGTTACAGCGTACTGTGATAGTGAAGCAGCGAGTTACAGCGTACTGTGATAGTGAAGCAGCGAGTTACAGCGTACTGTAATGGTGAAGCAGCGAGTTACAGCGTACTGTGATAGTGAAGCAGCGAGTTACAGCGTACTGTGATAGTGAAGCAGCGAGAGTTACAGCGTACTGTGATGGTGAAGCAGCGAGTTACAGCGTACTGTGATAGTGAAGCAGCGAGTTACAGCGTACTGTGATAGTGAAGCAGCGAGTTACAGCGTACTGTGATGGTGAAGCAGCGAGTTACAGCGTTACAGCGTATGTGATGGTGAAGCAGCGAGTTACAGCGTTACAGCGTACTGTGATAGTGAAGCAGCGAGTTACAGCGTACTGTGATAGTGAAGCAGCGAGTTACAGCGTACTGTGATGGTGAAGCAGCGAGTTACAGCGTACTGTGATGGTGAAGCAGCGAGTTACAGCGTACTGTGATAGTGAAGCAGCGAGTTACAGCGTATTGTGATAGTGGAGTTACAGCGTACTGTGATAGTGAAGCAGCGAGTTACAGCGTATTGTGATAGTGGAGTTACAGCGTACTGTGATAGTGAAGCAGCGAGTTACAGCGTACTGTGATGGTGAAGCAGCGAGTTACAGCGTACTGTGATGGTGAAGCAGCGAGTTACAGCGTACTGTGATGGTGAAGCAGCGAGTTACAGCGTACTGTGATGGTGAAGCAGCGAGTTACAGCGTACTGTGATGGTGAAGCAGCGAGTTACAGCGTACTGTGATAGTGAAGCAGCGAGTTACAGCGTACTGTGATGGTGAAGCAGCGAGTTACAGCGTACTGTGATAGTGAAGCAGCGAGTTACAGCGGGTTATGGGAAACACACTCCTGGTTCTCTGGTGTGATGTGGAAAATTATCGAATTCCAAAAAATAAATGCTACAAATAAGAATATATCATCGCGCTGTCGGGCCGTAACCTTGTATCTGTATATTTCATAATTTTTGTTTTATTAAAATTAATGCTATTGGTCATCCTTTACGTCTGTATGTGGGTTTTAATTTAATCTAATATTTAAAGTGGTGAAAATCCAGTTTTTAATGTTGTTTATGTGTCTATGTGGTGTTTTTAATATGCTTTAAGACACACCATGTGTAATTCATAAGTCAGAGTATTTTCTCCTTAAAACTGCAGTGAACCAAAGACAGTCTCAAAAACACGGTGTGAAATCGCTGGTGTTTGTCACAAACGACCTTGTAACCAATCAGGCGGGGCTCATTTGCATAATCATAGAACCGCGCATACTAAATGAGGCACGGGTGTCGATTTACATTCAAGATATTTTAAGGCATGAGTTATTTTTCAAGGAAATTTTGACATTTTGGTGATCAAAGATGACTTTTAAGGGATACAATTATTGACTACAGGGGGACTTTATGCTGTGCATAGAGATCTCTCTTTTTTATCATGAGATTTTGATTTCTACAAGAAAAGGTGAGCGCACATATAGCTACAATAAATGTTATAGCCTATCCTTTGCGTGATGAAAGCATAATGCGATGAAGCTGTTCCCGTGACAAACAAAATAACTGTAATTCGCTAGTCAAAAACCATTTGACCTCAATTTTGGTTACTTTTTTTTTTAAACACAAGGTTTCCGCCCACGAAATGTAAATTAGATGTTTTATCATCACCAAGTTCCCTATATGACCTTATTATGTTCCTCCCTGACTAAAGCTCAAGTTTCACATTAAATGTGAGTACTACTACTTTTAATATAATATCTAGTTTTAATATGCCATCTTGAACCAATGCATGCTTGTGCCATTTTTTTTTTTTTTTTTGCCATTTTTTATATAGGGGTGTGCCATAGGATTTTTTTGGGACCAATTATGGCCAGCTGACCGAACAGTCACTTGCACTTTTGTTGCTATTGAAAATTGCTTTTTATGCCATGCAAACACAAGGTCAGAGGTCACTCTTCCGGCAGATGTATACTCACGTACGGAAGCCAGAGATTATGGTTTATAAAGTTAAAAATATGGATGTTTTTCTTACAAAAACACATGGCTTCGCTTCAGAAGGCCTTTATTAACCCTTTGGACTCGTTTGGATTACTTTTATGATGGATGGATGCACTTTTTTGGGCTTCAAAATCTCACCCCCATTCACTCCCATTATAAAGCTGGGAACAGCCAGGATATTTTCTAATATAACTCTGATTGTGTTCGGCTGAAAGAAGAAAGTCTTACACATCTAGGATGGCTTGAGGGTGAGTAAATTATGGGATAATTTTTTTTTTTGGGGGAACTAACCCTTTAATATCACCATATCCAAGATGGTTTAAAAGCGTTCAGCTTCATGATCAAACCATTACAACACAGTGCTTGACAATTATTGTCCCGGGACCAATGTGGCATAGTTTTTGGCCAGCTCACACAGTCACTTGCACTTCTGTTGCCATTGAGAATAGCTTTTTAATCAATGCAAACGCAAATCTTTGTTTTCTGTCATTGTTCTTCATCCAGGCGACGTCACCAATATCATGTTATCTAGTTGGTTAACACAGATGAGAATTGGTTAAATTGCAAAAAAATAACTTTGCCCAGACTTACCGACCAAACGAAAACCAAAAAAAATAATTGTTGAGCCATGCAATAAAATCAACCTTTGCACTTTGAACTGATATTCCAGATATCTTGGGTCAAACTTATGGCGGGTTTTTAATACCATGACCCAGAGATTTACTAATTTAACATTTATGTAACAATGCACCACTAAGTGTTGTCTTCTTTAAAACCCCTGAAACAATCCAGATGTGCATCTCACTCTACAGTGTACACACACACACACACACACACTAGAAAGAGGTCATGGCAACACTGTCATAGTCTAGCCCGCCAATACCAGCATTAAAACACCAACTTCTTTCCTCCAAACATCTGCACAGTGATCACTACACCACAATATTAGGATTTAGCCCCTAAATGCTGTCAAAATTGGCAATCACAAGGTTTCGCCACTATGATGACTAAAACGCTTTCCCTGTAAGCAGCTGACTGGGTTTTTATACTGTGAGGCCCAGAAACGAGGTCTAGTCAGTCAACTCACTAGGATTTGAGACACAGCCCTGCTCCACCGCTGGAATGCAGTGAACTTTCATTGATTTCTGTCATTAATAAATGACTTGAGCTGATGAATCAAATATTCTACTGTAGTAGGAATGAGTCTGTGGACTAACGTTAGTTGAACATCTGTCAATGTACAACACATAACCTCATAAAGAACACAAAAACATCACTTCCAAAACAAGCGATTACTACTAACGTACAAACATTTAAAGAATAAAACACAAGTAAGTTAGTTTATGAATATTTGCTCTGAATGAGTCCTGAATCGAAACTAATAAGCTTTTCATTGTGTTGATATATAATAATTTGGCGCCTTATTTACATTATACAGTGTTTCTTTTAGTCGTGTCTGCATAATGAAGGGTATGTGGGTGTTTTTACCTCAGCGGTTCGTCGTGTCGGAGGAGTTTTCAGCGCTTTTTTCAGCGATAAATCCACCGAGGAATTCATATTAAACTCCCTGATTTCCGGAAATGAAAACTTCATATATCCACAAGTGTCGTTAAAATAAAATAAAAAGTAAAACTGAAGTGGAATAAAGTAAAAATACCATCATGAATGAACATAATGATTCTGAGGAATCTGGCATTGATTTGAGTTAGCTTCGGTTAGCATGAGAAGTTGAGTAAAGTCGCTGTTAAGTGTTGTTGAAAGCGCGGATCAGAAAAAGCGAAAGTTGACAAAAAACGATCCTTAATTCCTGTGACATTTCTCCATTTGTGATCGTAAAACATCATAAATAAGAAGAAGTTCATGTGATCCTCCAAACAGAGGCGTACAGCAACCGCGCATGATGACTGAACATCAGCCCTGACTGAGCCGAGCCGGAGCCGCCTCAACATTCACATGACTCTGAACTGATCACTGAGAAACCAGTGCGTGCTAAACTACACTCATCACTGAGAAACCAGTGCGTGCTAAACTACACTCATCACTGAGAAACCAGTGCATACAAAAATACACTGATCACTGAGAAGCCAGTGCGTACTAAACTACACTGATCACTGAGAAACCACTGCATACTAAACTACACTGATCACTAAGAAACCAGTGCATACTAAACTACACTGATCACTGAGAAACCACTGCATACTAAACTACACTGGGGCGGCAGTGGCTCAGTGGTTCATGTGGGTTGTCTACAAACTGGAAGGTTGGTGGTTCGATCCTCGGTTCCACCTGACCGGTGGAGGTGTCCATGAGCAAGACACCTAACCCCAACTGCTCCCGACGAGCTGGATGGCGCCGTGTATGGCAGACACCGCCGTCGGTGTATGAATGAGTGTGTGAATGTGAGGTGGCCCAGTGGGTCTGTGAAAGCGCTATATAAATGCAGTCCATTTACACTGATCACTGAGAAACCACTGCATACTAAACTACACTGATCACTGAGAAACCACTGCATACTAAACTACACTGATCACTGAGAAACCAGTGCATACTAAACTACACTGATCACTAAGAAACCAGTGCGTACTAAACTACACTGATCACTGAGAAACCAGTGCGTGCTGAACTACACTGATCACTGAGAAACCAGTGCATACTAAACTGCACTGATCACTAAGAAACCGGTGTGTGCTAAACTACACTGATCACTGAGAAACCACTGCATACTAAACTACACTGATCACTGAGAAACCAGTGCGTGCTAAACTACACTGATCACTGAGAAACCAGTGCATGCTAAATTACACTGATCACTGAGAAACCACTGCATACTAAACTACACTGATCACTGAGAAACCACTGCATACTAAACTACACTGATCACTAAGAAACCAGAGCGTAGTAAACTACACTGATCACTGAGAAACCAGTGCATACTAAACTACACTGATCACTGAGAAACCAGTGTTTACTAAACTACATTGATCACTGAGAAACCAGTGCATACTAAAATACACTGATCACTGAGAAACCAGTGCATACTAAACTACACTGATCACTGAGAAACCATTGTTTACTAAATTACATTGATCACTGAGAAACCAGTGCATACTAAAAATACACTGATCACTGAGAAACCAGTGCATACTAAAATACACTGATCACTGAGAAACCAGTGCATACTAAAATACACTGATCACTGGGAAACCAGTGCATGCTAAACTACACTGATCACTGAGAAACCAATGCATACTAAACTACACTGATCACTGAGAAACCAATGCATACTAAAATACACTAATCATTGAGAAACCACTGAGAAACCACTGCATACTAAACTACACAGATCACTGAGAAACCAGTGCATGCTAAACTACACTGATCACTAAGAAACCAGTGTGTGCTCAACTACACTGATCACTGAGAAACCAGTGCGTGCTAAACTACACTGATCACTGAAAAAACAGTGCATACTAAACTACACTGATCACTGAGAAACTATTGCACCAATAATTTAAAAACCAGTGTGTACTGAACTACAATGATCACTGAGAAACCAGTGCATACTAAACTACACTGATCACTGAGAAACCATTGCACCAATCATTTAAAAACCAGTGTGTACTGAACTACAATGATCACTGAGAAACCAGTGCATACTAAACTACACTGATCACTGAGAAACCATTGCACCAATAATTTAAAAACCAGTGCGCACTGAACTACACTAATCACTGAGCGACTGATCACAGATCGATTCCAAAACTGAGCTAACTTTGCAGTCTGAACACAACCTGCATGTTTTTTTTTTGGTCCAATAGTGTTGCAGTGCTCGTCTGTGAGGCAAAGACAAAACAGTTTTCATGCTTTGCTGGAACTGTTGCCATTGTGTTAGATCTGGTTGTTGCTTGCGAAAACTAAATGGCGGCGCCGTGGGTGGAAACGTGCAAATTAAGGGCAGATTTAAAACGTGCAGATTATAATGGTAATATTATAATAAGATCCCCTTCCTACGTCAGAAGAGGAGAGAAATCTGATCAGCTTATTTTTTGACATGCTTGTCAGGGACACGTTCAGGAAAAAAAGGACCCAAAATGCAATCTGCGAGACAACAGTTCCTTTAATGTAAATAATGCAAGCTGCGTAGAGTAGTCAAACAAAAGGTCTCTTGTAGCAGGTATCAGACGAACAGAAAGTCTCTTGCAGCAGATAATTAGATGAACAGAAAGTCTCTTGTAATCAAATCGAACAGAGGAGTTATCCCGCAGCGATACTCAGCCTCCAGCAGCAGGAACACACATAAGGGCTCGTGGGCCATCAGTCGCCCTCAGACACAGAGAAGCTGGGTAGAGAAAGACTTCAGTAATCCAGCACTGGCAGCGCAGAGGTGCAGACATAAGTCAACAGGACAAGACAAGACAAGATGCGAACAGGAAAGTTCTGTAACACACGTTTAGCATAGTCAATAATCTGGCAGAGGAAAGGGGGAAAAAGAGAACTAGAAGTAGGAACGCTAATTAGGAAGAGAGTGATAACAGGTGGAAATGGAGAAAGAGTAAAGCAAAGGCTGATGGCAATCAGCTGGCGGAGAATGAATGAGCGTGATAGTAAGTGGGTGTGTCTAAGCGAGGTGTGTGTGTATGAAAGGAGCGCGTGTGAGAATGGTGGGTGTGTCAGCGTGTTGGTGAATGAATCAAGGAAACAAAAGAACACAAGAGGGAGACAGAGACAGGAGAGAATACCGGGATCATGACAGTACCCCCTCCTCAACGAGCGCCTCCTGGCGCTCCCGAGGATAGGGGCTGGCGAGTGCGGTAGAAGTCCTCGATAAGCGAGCGGTCCAAGACGTTCCGTGAAGGAATCCAGCTTCTCTCCTCCGGCCCGTATCCCTCCCAGTCGACAAGGTACTGGTGACCACATCCCCGCGCACGGACATCAAGTAACTTACGTACGCGATAAACAGGACCCTCCTCCACCTGAACAGGAGGGGAAACTTGGCAGGACGGGGCGCGGACGACGGGCTTGACGCACGAAACATGAAATACTGGATGGACGCGGCGGAGGTTAGGAGGCAACTTAAGTCTAACCGCGACAGGACTGATAATCTTCGAGATGGAATATGGCCCAATAAATTTAGGGGCCAATTTGCGGGACGCGAATCGTAAAGGAAGATTGCGAGAGGAGAGCCAAACTCTTTGACCGCAGATGTATCTCGGACTCTTAATACGATGACGATTAGCGGCACAGCGAGTGAGAGAACGAGTATGACATAGAGCAGACCTCACTCCTCTCCAGTTTCTTTTACAACGCCGAATAAACGCCTCGACAGACGGAACATTAGTCTCTGTCTCCTGGGAAGGAAATAGAGGTGGCTGGTACCCAAGACAGCCGTGAAATGGAGATAAGCCGGTGGCGGAGGACGGAGAAGAATTATAGGCATATTCGGCCCATGGAAGTTGATCAACCCACGAGGAGGGATTACGAAACGCGAGAGTGCGGAGAATACGACCAACAATTTGATTAGTTCGTTCGGCCTGACCGTTGGTCTGCGGGTGAAAACCAGAAGATAGACTGGGTGACGCACCGATCTGATGGCAAAACTCCTTCCAAAATAATGACGCAAACTGGGGTCCGTGATCAGACACGACATCCGAGGGAAGTCCGTGAATCTTGAAAACATGACTAACGACAGCTTGAGCGGTCTCTTTAGCGGATGGGAGCTTGGGAAGAGGAATGAAGTGAGCGGCTTTAGAAAAGCGATCAACTACAGTGAGGATTACAGTGTTGCCTTTGGACTCCGGTAGTCCGGTAATGAAGTCGAGCGCGATATGTGACCACGGGCGAGAAGGAATAGACAGGGGTCTAAGTAGACCAGCCGGTGGCAAATTACTAGACTTGGTCTGGGCACAGATAGAACAGGCGGCCACAAATCGACGAATATCGCGCTCGCGGGTAGGCCACCAGAATTTCTGACGGATGACAGCAATGGTTCCCCTAACTCCAGGATGGGCGAACAACTTGGAGGAGTGACCCCATTGCATGACAGCCACGCGAGTGGGGACGGGAACAAAGAGTAGGTCTCGCGGACATTGGCGAGGAGTGACGACCCGAGATAAAGCCCGTTTAACCAAGCGTTCGATTCCCCAGATGGAAGAACCAACGATGCAACCCTGAGGAAGAATCTCCTCTCTCACAGGAGTTCCCACGGGGGAATCGAACTGACGCGAGAGAGCGTCGGGCTTAAGGTTCTTAGAACCAGGGCGATACGAAATAGAGAAATCGAAGCGATCAAAAAACAGGGACCAACGAGCCTGGTGAGCGTTTAGTCGTTTAGCAGAGCGTATGTACTCGAGGTTCTTATGATCGGTCCAGACAACGAATGGGACAGGAGAGCCCTCGAGCCAATGACGCCACTCCCCTAAGGCTAAACAAATGGCCAGAAGTTCTCGATTACCGACGTCATAATTTCGCTCGGGAAGAGAAAGACGGTGAGAGTAGAAGGTGCACGGATGAACCTTATCATCAGAGGATGAGCGTTGCGAAAGAATGGCCCCAACGCCCACCTCTGATGCGTCGACCTCCACGATGAATTGCTTGGAGGGATCGGGAGTAACTAGAATAGGAGCAGACGTAAACAAGGTCTTTAAACGATCGAAAGCGGACTGGGCTGAGTGTGACCATTCAAAACGGGACTTGATAGACGTGAGAGCGGTGAGAGGAGCGGCGACCTGACTGAAGTTGCGGATAAACCTCCGATAAAAATTTGCAAAACCCAAAAAACGCTGTAAAGCGACTCGTGAGTCGGGAACCGGCCAATCGGTGACAGCCTGAACCTTAGCGAGGTCCATGCTGACCCCGTCAGCAGAAATGACCGACCCTAAAAACGTGACTGACTTGGCATGAAAGGTACATTTCTCAGCCTTAACGAAAAGACGATTCTCCAACAAACGTTGGAGTACACGACGTACGTGTTGAACGTGAACCTGGAGAGATGGGGAGAAAATTAATATGTCATCTAGGTAGACAAAAACAAAGACATTCAACATATTTCTCAAGACATCATTTACTAGGGCTTGAAAAACTGAAGGGGCGTTGACGAGGCCGAACGGTAAAACCTTATATTCAAAGTGCCCGAGGGGAGTGTTAAACGCGGTTTTCCATTCATCTCCCTCTCTTATACGCACCAAATGATACGCGTTCCGCAGATCCAGTTTTGTGAAAATCTTTGCCCCCTGAAGGATTTCGAAAGCCGATGACATAAGGGGAACAGGGTAGCGGTTCTTGACCGTTATGTCATTGAGCCCCCGATAATCTATACAAGGGCGCAAAGAGCCGTCTTTCTTTTTCACAAAAAAGAAACCTGCGCCTGCGGGAGAGGAAGATGAAACAATAGTACCTGCAGCGAGGGACTCTGAGAGATACTTCTCCATGGCTTTGCGCTCGGGCGCGGACAATGAATGCAATCTGCCCCGTGGCGGAACCGTGCCAGGTTGGAGATCGATACAGCAGTGGTACGGGCGATGAGGAGGAAGAGAAGCGGCACGTGAACGACTAAAAACTGCCCGCAAATCAAGATACTCCCCCGGAACCCCCGAGAGATCACCAGGATCCTCCTGAAACACAGAAACAGAAGAGACAGGGGGAACAGCAGACACTAAACACTTAACATGACAAGACAATCTCCACGAGAGAATGGAACCCTTGCCCCAATCAATATGTGGACTGTGTTCAACAAGCCAGGGATGGCCCAAAACAATGGGAGTGTAGGGCGAATGAAAAATAAAAAAGGTAATGGTCTCTCTATGATTTCCAGAAAGTGTGAGACTCACCGGAATGGTAGTGCGGCTGACTCTTTCAAGCTCGCTACCATCAAGGGCAAAAACAGGCGTACTGTCATTCAAATTAACTAAAGGAATGCCCTGTTCAAGAGCCCAAGTCTCGTCTAGAAAGCTGGCCTCCGCTCCAGAGTCGATAAGGGCCTGACAGGTTACAGAAGAGCCGGACCATTGAAGAGTGGCGGGGAAAGAAGTGCGTGAACTTGGCGGAGGGACACAAGCAGTAGCGCTCGCCAGAAGTCCTCTCTTTACTGGCGAGCGTTGGCTTTTACCTTGCATGTCGTAGCGAAGTGACCGGCAGATCCGCAGTACAGGCAGAGTCGGTTTAAGATGCGTCGCTCTCGTTCAGCAGCAGTGATGCGAATTCCCCCCAACTGCATTGGCTCGGGAACCGGATTAATAGGAGGGGTATAAGGAGAAACAGGAGGTGAGGAGAGCAGAGCCCTCTCCATGCCGCGTGCTCGGCGCCGAAGCTCGAAGCGTCTGTCTATGCGGATCGCTTGGTCAATAAGAGAGTCAAGATGGGTCGGAACCTCCCGGGACAGAATCTCGTCCTTAATGTCTGTGTTGAGACCCTCAATAAATCGAGCAACGAGCGCTGGCTCATTCCATCCACATGTTGTGGCGAGCGTGCGGAATTCAATTGAAAAGTCCGGGACTGACCGTTTACCTTGACGGAGAGATGAGAGCAAACGAGAAGCCTCGACGCCATGTGAAGACCGGTCAAACACTCGAGTCATCTCCTCCTTAAATGTTGAATAACAGCTGGTGCAATCAGAGTCGGCATTCCAGACCGCCGTTCCCCACTCTCGCGCTCTCCCGGTGAGAAGAGAAACAACGTAGGCGATACGGTGCGGTCCAGCGAGTAGGTGAGTGGCTGTAAAGTGAAAACCACCTCGCATTGAGTAAGGAACGAACGGCACTCTGAAGGGTCGCCAGAGTAGCAGGGTGGATTATTAATCCTGGGTTCTTGGGTTCCAGAGAAGCGCGGAGGAGGTTCCGAGCGTAGACAGTGCATCTGCTCTGAGAGATCCGACAGTTGACTCGCCAAGGATTCGACTGCTCGACGGGTAGTGGTCAGCTCGTCCTGTTGGCGGCCCAGCATGGCTCCCTGGAATTCCACCGCAGACTGAAAGGAATGGTCAGTTGCTGGGTCCATCCTTTGGCCAGATTATTCTGTCAGGGACACGTTCAGGAAAAAAAGGACCCAAAATGCAATCTGCGAGACAACAGTTCCTTTAATGTAAATAATGCAAGCTGCGTAGAGTAGTCAAACAAAAGGTCTCTTGTAGCAGGTATCAGACGAACAGAAAGTCTCTTGCAGCAGATAATTAGATGAACAGAAAGTCTCTTGTAATCAAATCGAACAGAGGAGTTATCCCGCAGCGATACTCAGCCTCCAGCAGCAGGAACACACATAAGGGCTCGTGGGCCGTCAGTCGCCCTCAGACACAGAGAAGCTGGGTAGAGAAAGACTTCAGTAATCCAGCACTGGCAGCGCAGAGGTGCAGACATAAGTCAACAGGACAAGACAAGACAAGATGCGAACAGGAAAGTTCTGTAACACACGTTTAGCATAGTCAATAATCTGGCAGAGGAAAGGGGGAAAAAGAGAACTAGAAGTAGGAACGCTAATTAGGAAGAGAGTGATAACAGGTGGAAATGGAGAAAGAGTGAAGGAAAGGCTGATGGCAATCAGCTGGCGGAGAATGAATGAGCGTGATAGTAAGTGGGTGTGTCTAAGCGAGGTGTGTGTGTATGAAAGGAGCGCGTGTGAGAATGGTGGGTGTGTCAGCGTGTTGGTGAATGAATCAAGGAAACAAAAGAACACAAGAGGGAGACAGAGACAGGAGAGAATACCGGGATCATGACAATGCTTGCAGAGAAAGGCTCTAGATAATTCTGTACCTCGCTATTGGTTCCACCAGGCTGCTGAAAAGGTTTGAGGAACTACTAAACAGGGCCAGGATGAAGATAAAACCAGCCAAGTCTCTCGATCCGCAAAGAAGTCAGGAAGGACAACATTTCCTTTTCAATGGACGGCGAGGAAATTCCACGACTAATAGACCAACCAGTAAGAAGTTTGGGAAGGCTTTATAGATCAGACCTGTCCGATAAACACATGGCCGTCTCCATCACCTTACAGCTCTCCGATGGCCTGAAAAAGATTGAAAGCTTCCTGCCCGGCAAACTAAAGGTTTGGTGTTACCAATTCACCTTGTACCATCGCCCCTCAAACGGTGTGACATCACCTTATCAGCAGTCCAGAAAATGGACTCAAAGGCTAACAACTATATTCAGAAGTGGCTAGGCCTTCCCTGATGTCTGTCAACTGCAGCCCTGTTTGGAAGAAACATCTTGAGGCTCCCAGTGAAATCCATCAGCTTGAACTACAAGCTGGAGAAGGTGAGGCTGGTATTCAAGCTGAAAGACTCACCGGATCCGGCAGAGCAAAACACCAAGGCCCAAGTGCAAACTGGAAGGAAATGGGAAGCATTG
This sequence comes from Semotilus atromaculatus, assembly GCA_031834385.1. Taxonomy (NCBI): domain Eukaryota; kingdom Metazoa; phylum Chordata; class Actinopteri; order Cypriniformes; family Leuciscidae; genus Semotilus; species Semotilus atromaculatus. Next base: position 34,943,109 of record JAULUF010000001.1, read on the forward strand.
CAGTCAATACACCAGGCCATAACCCTCCTAAAACACCAGGAGGTCTTTGGATTGGTGCAGCATGGCAGGGTAAGCTTTGGTTGGGGAACATCACCTAAGATGTGGTCCAAAGCCTCAAAGACAGAGAGGAAAAAAACTAGTGATCTCCGAAGTTGTGAGGAAGGAAAAGGAGGGCTACAAGATCAAAGCAGTGAGCCAGTGCCAGCAAGGGAGGTGGACAACCTAGGAGGGTTGTGACGTGGGCCAATTTGTGGAGAATGTCTCAAGCAATGCTGAGCTTCCTAATCAGGGCCACGTACAACACCCTCCCAAGCCCCCAGAATCTGCATCTCTTGTACGGCTCAGAGTAGATCTGCCAGCTATGCGGCCATCAGAACTCCAGCTTACAGCACACCCTGTCCAGCTGCAAAACAGCCCTAACCCAAGGACGTTATGGATGGCTTCATGACCAGGTCCTGCAAAGTCATCTAAACACGTAGACTGGAAGCCAACAGGACCAGTCCTGCAACATCTCATGGGCTGATTAAGTTTGTGAGGCAAGGGGATGAGGCGTTAAGCAGCAGGACAAAGGAGTGGTCCCTGCTGTCACCCGGAGGCAACTGGGAGCTGATAGCTGATCTTGATTGCCAGCTGAAGTTCCCACAGCAGATCGCCGTAAACCTCCCTCTGGCCAGACATCGTGCTCTGGTCTGCTATTTCAAGAACAGTCATTATGGTTGAACTGACTGTGCCATGGGAAGATGGCCTGGAGTCTGCGTTTGATAGGAAGAGGGAGAAGTATGCAGACCTTTCAGCTGCATGCACAGAGGCAGGGTGGAGTGCTTTCATCTATCCAGTGGAAGTAGGCTGTCGAGGCTTCACTGGAACCTACACTCAATGGTTCCTGAAGTCTCTCGGTGTCAGAGGCGCCTGGGTGTCAAAGGCACTAAAAGATCTGGCTGAGGAGGCAGAGCAAGGGAGCTTCTGGCTCTGGCTCCGGAGAAAGGACAAGGTGTGGGGGAAAGGAGTATCCTAGGGCAGGCTGCAGGGAGCGGTAGGGAGACGTCCCTGCCGTTGCTCCACCACCCGGAGATATTTCGGGATTAAAGGAGCGAAACATCACCGATCGTTCACCCAACCACTCTTAGCAACGTAAACATACAGTATGTTTCCATTGATATTATTCATTAAAGCTTATAGAGTAGAGCATTGTGAGAGATCAAGTATGTGTTCACAACTTTCAGTCCTTTCGATATAAAAGTGTTCTCTACTGACTGACTCACTCATAAAGACAGTCTTTGTCTCCATCTAATGGCGAAATAATGTAACTTCTGTTGCTGGGTCAGGGACTATTTTTTCCAGTGGAACGAAGGCTTTTAGTGATTTTACTTCATGAACGTTGCATTGATACATATTTTTTGTCTTTAATATTTGTATTGTGTGGTAACCCTTTTATAAAAGCAATAAGGCACTCGAGGCTAGTGCTGTATCGTGAATAAGTCCCTTCAGCAGCTCATACCTTCTTGCTTACATAAGGCACTCCACTTGGTCCTGTGGCTGAACTGGTTCTCGCCACCCCCACCACCATTTCTTTCCAGCTTTGCTCCTTCATGTTGAAGTCTACCTTACCATAGTGGCTCGAGAAGGGCTTTTTGTTGTCCCAGGTCCAGCTCCCTATTGGGATCAAGCAAGGTGTCATAAAGAAAGTGATCTACTTCCTCCTTGGAGCATGAGAGATGTCCATTTAGCTTCCAAGCTGCTTTTTTGTGAAGCCGAAAAGGTTGGCAATAAATTTCACCTCTCCCTTCCCCATCTTCTGTGCCACTCTGCTCTTCTCAAGGTCAGGAGCTTCTTCCTAATTATGTTGCGGAGGTTGATAAGCGGTGGCTTCTCCTCCTCCTCTGCTGCCTTGTAATGCTCTTTGAGAGTGCGATCGCAGTTGATGAATTCTCTCTGCTCTCCGGTTCTTGGTGTATGGAGTTTTGATGATTTTCTCATCCTCTTAACAGAACCGCTCAGCTCCGTAACTTACAATGACTGTAATCAGGGCTTAAAGTTAACTGTCAGCAACACCCTTCCACATATTTCATGTTATTCGGATAAAAACTTCTCTAAACTGCTGCCACTCCCTATTCTTGCTGGCTGCAGGTGAGTAATGGTACTTGTGAGTACTTGTTGGTATTACATTACCATAACATTACATAAACTAGATCAGCTGGAACCGGGAACCGTTCATACAATACCTGATGTACTTATCGTTGTGGTCATGTATCCGGGCCGTATCCAGATCAGATGGAGGACCTGTGCCTAGACACGACCACAACGCATGATGTATTCAGCCGGATCCGGACCGTATCCAGATCAGATGGAGGACCTGCGCCTAGACACGACCACAACGCATGATGTAGTCAGCCGGATCCGGACCGTATCCAGATCAGATGGAGGACCTGCGCCTAGACATGACCACAACGCATGATGTAGTCAGCCGGATCCAGACCGTATCCAGATCAGATGGAGGACCTGTGCCTAGACACGACCACAACGCATGATGTATTCAGCCGGATCCGGACCGTATCCAGATCAGATGGAGGACCTGCGCCTAGACACGACCACAACGCATCCCTGAAGTTCCAGCAGAGGTTGTGTCAACTAGACTCTCCCCTTTAAGGCCTCATCGACACGACAGCCAGCGGCACTGATCCTCAACAAACTCGTCTCCATACCGGCGTGATGACTCCGATCTTCAACCAGATAGAACTGGATAATATTCTGAATGTTCCGATCCAATCTAATCTGACTTCTGACCTGTAATGCTGCCTGGATCATAATAATACACTGTTCGTTTGCTGGCTAGAAGAGAACTGAGTGACTAAGTTTCTCCATAGCGGCTATATATATAAATGAACTAAATTAATAACTTTTTTACAACAGAAATGAGCCATCACTGAACTTACTTAAACTGGACTTTGACGCCATTTTATTCCAGATCTAGCCGTTGCCATTTGGACCGCGCGTCACTCCCGGATAAACGAGAGGCGGATTAGCTGAGGTGACGTGATGCTAACAGACAGCAGACAGACGCCTAGAAGTGACATCAGTGGCAATCCACCTGTCACTCAAGTGTCCACGCCTCTAATTATGCAGGACTTTAAGGCTTAATATAATTTAAACGGATGAGTTATAAAAAAAATCACCCCCCTCACAGTCGTCATGAAGGGCAACATTATCGATATAGACCAACACCACTTTTTGTACCAGACTGTAAAAAAAAAAATTCTGCTGTAAAGTTGGGTATTTTAACATGGGGGTTTATGGGATTGACTCTCTTTTGGAGCCTGTCTCTAGTGGCCAGTCAATGAACTGCAGTTTAAGTCTCTTCCGTGTTGGATTCAAGAGTGAGACCAGAAGGTTGCCGCCTGGTTTTTACAGTCCTTGCCACAGATGCATCTCAAACTCGTAGTCTGAATCCAATTTGCAGTCGTCGTCACTGGGTAATAATGTGAGTTCTTCCTCTAGAAAGATGCCATTTGGGATGCCAGGCCTCATTGTCCCAAACGCCGTATTTCCGTGCTGTCGAATGCCTCTCCAGTAGTCACAGATCTATTCTCTGTAAAATATTATTGAACAAAAATTATTTTTCAGAAAAAAAAGTCAGTTCGTCTCTTCTGACCACAAATGTACCAAGTGTGACCCAAAAATGAAGAGGCTCGAAGGGTTAGGCATAAGAGCCTGTCCACAGAGCTGGATCTCTGATAAATCCAGATCTTTGTTTGTTTGCTCAAATTCAATCCCTGATTAACTGAGATTGTACATCATTTTTTGGCATCATTAAGCATCGCCTGCAACTGCATTCATCTGACTAAAAAAAAAAAACACATAATTTCATTAAAAAAGTATATGCTCTGTAGAGAACTTAGTTAACCACAATGCTGAGAGGTATAAAAGTTTTGTATAATGACTGGTTAACTTTTATTAGATTATAAGATTTTCAGCATAATGTAAACTGTATTTAAAAACAAAGATCATGAAACAAAAATGTCATGGGGTAAATGTCAGATACATGGATCATAACATAACATTCATAACAGAGATACTCAGCATTATAAAAGATTATGAAAAGTAAGTATATTTCTTACACAATCTGCATGTATGTGTGTGTATTTAATGTTAATATTGGATGTTAGATAGTCTACAGAACCTATAAGAACAAACTTTATTATAACCTAAGGATCAGCTAAAAGGGTTTGTATTATTGTATTATAAATTTTTTATTTAATATTTTGCAGTTGTTATATATGCCACACTCAAAAATTGTTTAAGCCTATTTTTTTAAGATTTACCCATTTCAATTAATAGTAAAATTCCATCAAATTCAATAGAATGGGCTAATCCTTACACATTTTAATTTAATAATTGATTAACGATTGTTCACTTTTTAAATTTGTAATGATTATTCAATGTAATTTGGTGGAATTTTACTATTAACTAAAATGCGTAAATCTTAAAAAGAAAAGGCTTAATGTTTTGATCCCTGCATGCCGTGCACGAGCACGTACAGCGTCACATGCTGTTATTACCAGTGGTGTCCAGAAGATGGCAGTGTTGCGAAAATAACCGTGCTGGAGCTTCATGAGGAAAACACCACAACATTCACACAGAGTTATTCACGTTAGGCAGTGTGAAAATTTGAGATTTTTTTTTTTTACATAAAAATAATATACAGAAATATCCCTACCTAAATGCAAATCATATTGGAATTCACTGTACAATCATCGGGGAGAGGTCTGGAGATTACCCAGTACTAAGATTCAGATATCTAGTAAAGATATATTTATTGTATAATAATTCCCCTGTATAGTTTACTTGTTTCTCTCTCTCTCTCTCTCTTTCTGTTAATGCTACAACTTTATGTGCATACAAAATAAACATATATATGTTAGGGCTGTCAAATGATTAATCACGATTAATCGCATCCAAAATAGAAGTTTGTGTTTACATAATAAATGTGTTTGTACTGTGTAAAATTATTTTGTATATATAAGTACACACATGTGCATTTATATATTTAAGAAAAATGTGTTATTTATATATAAAATATGTATATTTATATATAATATAAATTATATATAAATCTATATACATGCAAATATTTCTTAAATATATACAAGCATGTGTATGTATTTATATATAAAATAATTATACACAGTACACACACATTTATTATGTAAACACAAACTTTTATTTTGGATGCGATTAATCGCGATTAATCATTTGACAGCCTTCCTTTAGGCAACATAAAGGAGAGATAAGGTGTGTTCGACATCGGCTGCGGCTGGATGTAAGCGATCGGCGAGAGTAGCCGCGTGCAGCCGGGGAGGAGCTGCAAACGGAGACGTGAAGTCGGACACTTCTGGTTCCCGTAGTGACCGCTCACGTGGTGTTTGCATACTTTATCACAGCTTAAGTGAAATAAATGCAATATTTGTTAAATACACAGATGTTTCAGAGGCATTTTCATTCAATACTTTATGTACTGCTTCATACAGCGTCTGTTTGAACAAGAATAAAGTTCACCATAAGCCTACAGCTACTATCAATGAAGTGGAATCGACGTTTTTTAATCAGTTTTATTTGGATAAACATGACACAATATAACATTGCGACTACATGAAAAGAGTGCTTACTGTTATAAAAATGATTTGTGAGCTGTAGAGGAACTAAAGGTGGTCGAATAAACACGAAACACACGTGATCGTTGTCATGCGGTGAATCCGGCCAATCGTGGAACTGCCGTGTCGTCATCAGCGCTCGTGCAGCCCAGAGCAGCCGCTCTTCAGAAGCTGCGCTGGCTGAGTTCTCCGGCTACTCTCGAATCGCTCTCGCGTTACTTTGATGGCATACGTCACAGTCACGTGGCGTCGGCGCTGTATCAAGTCGGACAAAATTTCTAACCGGCATACACTCATAGACAGTATAAGAAGTGGACAGAGTCATCTCATTGGAACTCAGTTGAAACAGTTGAAGCCCATTTTTAGCGATTTTTTAGCACTTCCGTTCCTGACGCGCAGACTCAAACCGACTCAAACTAAGCTTGATGACGTGAGCACCCTGTCTGACAGATGTAAATATTCTAGTAGCTGTGCGTGAAAACTGCCAACGTTGATCTTGCAGAGACGGCGAGCTTGAGCAAAGAGTTCTTTGGCGTGAGTGAGCAGGAGTAAGTAATTTGTATAGTATTTATTTTAAAATGTAACGCCAGTACGCCATATTAAGTTAATGCATTGATTGTCTGTGAGCTTCTCCTCCTGTCTGTACGGTAATTTCTCTACTGTGCGACAGAGCGTCGAGTGGTTATGGCGCAATCATTAGCCTATTTTTACAAAAACTGTTTCTACGGGGCCATAATGTAACATAGAAGGCAATGGAGCCCTTTATACATTGTCGTGTTTCTTTAGAAATAAATAATGGACAAATGGAGTCTTTAAACGCCTCAGATGTAAAGTTATTCGCTGTCAAAGTGACGCGAAAATGAATGGGAGTCAATGGGAATGCTAACGCAAGTGAAGTTCTGCTACAAGATGGCGGCTCCCGCGAGGCTTCAACTTCCGGTCGATGGATTACCCCCTTGCATACACTGCTTCAAGTCAGCCGCCGATCGTTCTGCGCAGAGCTGCATGAAGTCGAACAAGCCTCTTGTCTGTCATGTGATTCCCCGTTTGTCATGTGATCCTGCCATGTGTCTTGTCCCATGTTCAGCGGTTCCCCGTTATGTTGATTAGTCTCACGTGTTTCAGTTTAACCACGCCCCTTGTTAGCTTGTGTTCCCTTGTATTTAAGCCCTGTGTTTTAGTTCAGTCCTTGTGAGTTCTTGTTGTTGTAATGTTCATCTTCCTGTCCTGAGTTTCCTTGTTCGTGTGTTTACCCTGGATTACCCTTTTGTAGTAGGAGTGCCGAAGTTACGACGTCACTCTGTAGGCCAAAACGCGGAAGTGAGTTAGCATTTTAGCACTACGGGTTCCCTCGCTCTAAAGTCTATGGGATTTTTGAATGGGTTTTTGCTAAATCGCCTGAAATAAGGTCTGTGGTGAACAAAGCCTCTAAATATTTTCACGTTTTGGTCTATGACATAGAACACACAGTTATAACCTGCTTGTGGTTTTTTAAACTTTATTGTGTCTGCTTGTGTTTTTTTAAGTCTTTATATGGGCTTCAAAATGTATACATTTTGGATTAGCTTGTAAAGATTATCTTGATAGACAAAACGTGTAAGGGTCACAACTCTTTGTTAAACACAGATCTTAGTTTCTTTAAATGTTCCATAAGTTTTCAGCAGTAATTGTTTTGTCTCATTATTATAAGGTATTGTTTAAAAAAGAAAATGTCCATGATGGTGATGCATTATTGTTATTTTTTAAGGTGCATGATGTGAGGACAAGTAAAGTTGATATGAATCAACAAATAAGCGGAACGCCAAAAGGGTCACAATGCGCCACTTTCCCAGGGGTGTAATTTGCAGGTGGGGCGGGTGGGACATGTCCTCACCACTTTTTGCCAGGGTCGATATTGTCCCCACCACTTTTTAAAACCTCTCGCGGCACGGATGTACCAATAGAAATAAATAAAACATCTCCAGCTGGCAGAGCATTCATTTCGTTCGTTTGTTAAATAAGAGGCGATCTAGCGCTGAAATGCGTGTTTTTTTTAAATCAAGTTATCAAAGTGCTCGTTGCCGCCTCTGATCGGTTGCGCGGTTACAGTGTTATCTCGTGGCTCACGCACAGTCTTCACATGCACGCGCGCTTCAATCCGTTTCGGAGACTTGTTCGTTCCGGTGAAATCGGAATCCTTTTAGAATGAAAAGGATGCTCGGCAAAAGTTCTACCACTGGCCAATTAAAGGACACACGTCAAACACTCGGATATATGTATTTATTCGCGTGATTCATTCATTTATACGCACGCACGCACGCACGCGCGCGCGCACACACACACACACACTTGTCCCACCCACTTTTTTAAACAAAGTTACGCCACTGCTACTTTCCTACCACGTTTCGTTAAAAAAGCGGCGTAAAAAGCGCCGTTTGAAGGGCCAGGACGCCGCCAAAAAGCGAAACGCCGTAAAAAGCGCCGTGGGACTGTGTAAACTACAGCGTATTTTTCGTCGGTCCGGAGGCGGCGAAAAAACCGACGCTCTATATGCTCATGTAACGCCGCTTTTTACGGGACACCCGGTGTCCCCAATGACGCGTATCATAACGCGTCACAAGACGCGTAGTGTGAAATGATAATGATCTCCACCCTGTCTTCTTCTTCTTCGAATGGATTTTTATGGCGGTTGGCAAACCAACCTTCGGTGCATTACCGCCACCAACAGGACTGGAGCGTGAAGCACTAATAAGCATATGGAAATTAACATCTAAAAAAAAAAAAAAAAACTTAATTAATAATAATAATAATAACTTCAACTCAATTAACTCAAATTCTCCAACCTATTCCTATTGCTTTTACAAATTTTATAATAGCACTAAATATTTTATCTTGATCTTTATGTACTTTCAAAATGCTTTCCATATTAAATGATTCAACACCCAACTTCCTTACTACCTTCATAAATTCTAACCTTTCTTTTACATATTTTTCACATTTTATTAAAACATGTTAAATTGTTTCAGCCTGATCACAATAATTACATTTAGGCTACTCGTTTTATGTTTTCCTATTTTAAACAAAGAATTATTTAGTCTAGTGTGCCCTATTCGAATGCGAGAAATAATTGCATCTTCTTTTCTATTCCTAAACACTCTTCTTCCATTTCCTACTTGATTCTGTATACCATACATATGTCTTCCCTTCTTACCACTGTTCCATACTTCTTGCCATTTGGTGTTTATAAATTCTTTAATTTTATACCTTTAACCTCTTTCTTACTCAAAGTCAATTTAATATTTATGTCTGTGAGTTTTACAGCTTGCTTAGCTAACTTATCCACCACTTCATTAGCCTCCACTCCCACATGAGCAGGAACCCACAAGAACACTATTAAAGTTACTTTGCTTATTCTTAATAAATTAGTAAGAGTCTCATATATTACATCTTGTCTTGCTGATTTATTTCCACTTACAAGGCTTGTTATTGCTGCATAAGAATCAGAACATATAACTACCAATCTAGGTTTAACATCCTCTACCCACTGAAGTGCTAGCATCATGGCAACTAATTCTGCAGCAAACACAGATACATGTCCAGCCTGTCTTTTCTAAAGCCAATCAGTAAAGAACAGGAACAGACCACATTAATCCAACCCAGCACAAGGATGAGCTTCCATGCCTCAATATTTAATATTCAGTTATTTTAATTATCACAATTACAGTTTTAATTTTATTAAATTGAACAAGCACAACATTCAGCATTCAATTAAATATTCTTTAATATGTATTATTATTATTAATAATATTATTTCAACATAATATCTCGTTATTTCGAGATCATTATGTGTGCGTGCAACAAGCAAGATGTGCATTTGTAAATCCGGTGAATTTACAAATAAATTAATCAATGAGGCCCTTTTAAATATAGGCTATATATTTTATATAGGCTAGGCAGTTTTTTTAATATAATATATTATAAGATTTATTTTTGTCAATAGGCTATATCTTCATTACCTAGAGATATAATTAAACAAAAAGTAGCCAAAACACATGTAACAGAACATATAGGTTGTTTATTTTTTTACAACATTGTGTTCTTATTTTGTTTAATTAGCGAAATGTCAATCTTCAGAAGATACAATACAATACAAAAATCTTCAAGACACAGCCTCTTGCATGTATAACGAATTGTCACCTTATAAACAGTCCTTTGTGTGGTGGAATAAGCAATGTTATATAGAAATATATGATAAGTATCTTAATTTAAACTTTATTTTATTAGTTCATTAACTAATCATGCTAACTCAACTAATTTAATGTAAATAGCTGGATAATTACTCATTAAATAATGTCAAATATTAAATGTAGGCTATTGATTAGAGTTGCCACGACTAAAGATTTTTCTTGTCATTCATTTAAGCAATTATGACTAATCGCACGTTTATATTCAATCCTGGGTGCATATAGCCACTCAAGCGCATGCATAAAAAAGAATGATAATAAATGTGTCTGAAAAACATAACGAAGAATTTTAATTGTTTATTAATAAACTCTTTTCTAATCAGTGTAGACTGCCTGCAAACATATCTCCACACATCTCCGCTGTAATGTAGCCTAGATGCGCCTTTACGGACAGAATTACATTATCAGATAGTACCGTACGTATTTGCTTTCGATTGGGTTTTTTTCGTTGGTGGACATTTTTTGTATAGAGCTTTGTATAGAAGGCTATATTTCACATGACTGTGAGGCTTTTTTCTGTTAATTTTGGAGACGCGCTCCAATTCAGAGACCATGAAAGCGCGCCCTGTTCATTTTATTTTACAAAAGCACAACGTTTTCTTATTGTTGTGAGTTTACACAAATAAATGTAGTTGCGACTGATCTATTATTCTTTTCTGTATGACCAGAAATGATGGAGTATTTTAAGTTGTTTCCACTGTTGATAGTAAAGTGCGAGTGATGCACCGGCGCCTCCGTCATGCAGCGCGCGCTCCACACTCCACACACACACTTGGATATGCGCTTAATAATGGCGAAAATTTATCCAGGTTAACGTTAGAGCGAGCGGCCATACCAGAAGTTTCAGTTTCTGAATAAAGTTACAGAAATAAACTTTTCTACGATATTCAGATTTTATGAGATGCAGCTCGCTAAAAAATGGCTCCATTTACTTCAAGATCAACTCAAGTTTTTTTAAATTAAAAGTAAACAAAAGAACATCTTAACTCCAGTTGTCCAGATGGTAGGCTACAAGGGATGTACAATGTGTGCGTGTGTGTACATTTTCGTTCAAGTATGATCCTTTAATGCACCTTAAAACAAGCACATGCAGTCAGTAGGCTATATGTTGGATCGGTTCTATTAGGTTAACATTAGATGAAAACACTAGTTTTTGCCTACCTACAACTTAAGTTTACCGATTGCCATTCTAATAGAAAACAGACTGAACAAAAATATTAAAAACCTTTCGCAAATAACAGGATGTGAGTGGGTGCAAACCCGCGACCCACAGAGACATGCCTTAAAGGTGGTATTGTTGGCAGTGAGCTAAACCATCTCTCTCAGTTTCAGTATACATTCAGTGAGCGGAGGCATGGAAGCTCATCCTTGTGCTGGGTGGGATGTGGTCTGTTCTTGTTCTTTACTGATTGGGTGATAACAGTTCAAATTGATTGGCTTTGGAAAAGACAGGGTGGAGATAATTATCATTTTATACTACGCGCCGTCTTGTGACGCGTTATGATACGCGTCATTGGGGACAATAGGCTTGTTTGAGATGAGCAAAATCTGCGCAGAACCGATCACCGGTGATCAACGCGAGATGCATGCCGGTTAGAAATGTGTCCGAGAGCGGTCCGCCTTGCTCTGATGTCATGCTGACGTATGTCAAAAAACTCTCGCGAGCGCAAGGCGCACGTGTCGGATTCTGCAGTCGAGCAGTTGCTCTCCACCGACTGCGCTGATCAAAAGCATGATGGGAAACGACTTTGCTGACGACACAGCTTAATGTCCATTGGTTTAAACAACCGTGATGTATTGTTCTCTTTTAATAAAATGGTATCTGGTATCATGTTTTATGTGTATACATACGTTATGTGTGAATAAACTCTCTGACAGTGCGATGTGGGTTATTATGTCATTTTTATAGAAAATAAAATATTAAAAACACATGTCTGTATTAAAGAAAAAAATATTGATAAACGCGTATTTGGAATGGAATTAAATAACAAGTACTTTGGGTGTCTTGTTCATTATATTTATTTTCATATAAAAGCAACAGAACTTAAATTACATCCAGTTTATTAGCAACACCTGCACGAGCGTGAATCCCGTGTATCCCGCGATATCTGCCTTTGATCTCGCAGGAGTGTCTGATCCACCGTGAGAAGAGAGATCTGTCCGTCTTGCCTGCGCTTTTTTCACTCCTCCCCTCACTGCAGCCGCCTACTCTCGCATACAATTCAGGCGAGGCAAGGCGCATCTCAAACAAGCCTACTGTGTCCCGTAAAAAGCGGCGTTACATGAGCATATAGAGCGTCGTTTTTTTCGCCGCCTCCGGACCGACGAAAAATACGGCGTAGTTTAGGCTACACAGTCCCACGGCGCTTTTTACGGCGTTTCGCTTCCTGGCCGTTCAAACGGCGCTTTTTACGTAGCTTTTTTAGCAAAACGTGGTAGGAAAGTGGCGCATTGTGACCCTTTTGGCGTTCCATACGAATTTGCTTTGTAAACGCCGTAATTTGCGGCGTTTGTACCACAGAACGCCAAATTTTGCGGCGTCTTTTCGTCTTAAACGCCGTAAAAACCGGTGTTTTGAGAATGTAAGGCGTTTGGTTAGTGGCGAAAATTGACCCTTTTGGCGTTCCATACTCCCATGCTTCACATCTTTGTTGTGTTGTATTTTTATCCACTATATGGACATGTGTAACTTTTATTAATTGGTGCACAAGGGTTAAACAATGCAAGACCAGGAACTGACTGAAACAGAGGCTTAAATACAGAGCAAACACTGGGAGAAACTACACACACCTGGACTGAGGAACATAATCATTAAAACCTACAATCAGGAAACGCAGGAGAACTAAACCAATCAAACAGAGGAAAACAAGAAGAGAACATAAAACTCACAAAATCAAACTGCATGTGAAATCTTGATCTATAAGTTTGCATTCAATGTACTCGTTTGACAGATCACAGCAATATCTTTATTAATAGTCCCTGAATGGAAGATTAGAGCAAAGCCTCTTTGTGGAAACTTAGTTCACATCAGAACTAGCAGATATAAAGGATCAAATTAGAGAGCTAATTGCTAACTATTGGAAATCAGCCACAATTTAAATAGTTTTTAAATCTTTTAAAATCATTTCAATCTCCTCCGATGTGAGAAAAAAAAAGTTTTTTTTTAATACTTTTAACAAATTTCCTAAACTCTTAACGCACCAACACACCCACAACACACAATTGGCATAACAGTTAATTTCATGCTCAAAATCACACATTGTAAACTAAACTCCAACACTAATTTTCAAAATACAATAATACACTAATAATGTTTACCAAAACACTGCAAACATGTCTAAAAATCAAATAATTTTTCAAAACACTAACACATGTTCTTGTCCAACAGGAAGATTAGTCAATCATAGCACAATGTCATAGAAACAGTAACATCAGATGGGATTACAGACACTGCATTATGTTATGTGTGTCAGGTCTGCCCTTATACAACTGACAGTATATTGTATTGATCATAGATTGTGTTTTGCACTGCAGTTTCTTTTGAAGCCTCTCTACATTTTTGTTTTGTTGGGTTTCGGTCTTTTGCTGCAGAAATTCAATAAAAAAAGACCCATCTCAGAGTGCTTTATAATGTACGGTTACAGTACAGTACGGTTACAGTATACCATATGGTCATGCGACTGACAGAACCTCGACACCGAGTGTGTTTCATAGATGGGAATCAGTGATTTATATATTTGCATAATTAAATCAGCTGTTTCTCAGTAACAATAGAATACAAGGTAACACTTTATAACAACTGCAGGCTATTAATCATTAGTGAAGCATTGGTAAACAGTTCATTCATAATTTATAAAGCATAGACATTACAGTTTTTTACAGTCGCTAGGACACATTTCTCAATACTTAGGTCATTTTTTCAAAACTCTTCACACAGTGAGCACAACAGAAGTATATGTGGGCTAAACTGTGGATCATTTATCAGTGCTTTGGCACAAAATGCATTCAATGACTACATCTTTCAAATTACATTAATTCTTTTCTCATTCGACACAACAACCGCCAAAACTCTGTGTACCGACAGGCCAATGTGCACATGCTTACACACTGATCTCACAACTGTTTAACTCACGTTAAAAACAATAACATAAAGACTGAATAAGACAGCATTTTGCCACATTTCTACAGTAATATTGCAATGAAATATATTTAGAATCTAAAAATGAAATGGTATAAAAACAGTTGGACCAACCACAGCTGAATCCTGTTGTATCTGTATCGGTGGATGGTGTGTGTACAAACTTTTATACTTTGGAATTACTCCAAAAACATAAAATATAATAACTGCATGATGTCTGATTCATTCTAGTAACATATATTGCAGTGAATTCTAAACAGTAGAGAGGTAGAAGAAAGAAAGCATTTACATAGGAAACCATTGTATAAAGTTCCCTGTTGTTAGTGTTTTTTATGTTATTGTTTTGTGGGTGACAAAGTGTGTTTGTTAGCTGTCAACCTTTGTTATGGAAGAATGTGTTGATTTGAGATATGTATGAAGTGATTTGGTAGTTTTAGTGCATTTTGAATGTGAAATGAACTGCATGAATAGTCCTCACTTTAGATGAGCTCACAGACATAGTTAACTGACCACTACTGAATGCTTCATAACTATTTTACTCCATTTACTCACACTTTCTAAGTGATCTTATGAATCACTGACAACTCTTAATTACAGTTTTTTTCAATTGGTAACAACCTTTTGTCCAATCTGTAATCACATTTTCAAAACTCTAAACACAATTAGCACAACATCGGTCTGTTGTGACCATACCATTAACACAATTCATGTTGTTTTCACACAAAATGCAGTCAATTAACACATTTCTAGAATGCCTACATTTTCTTTACATATAAGCATACCCAATACCAAAATCATGGATCTTTATTGTCTTTTTTACAAATGCTTAAACGCAGCATGCCAGAAATTAAGACCTATTGTTCCAAACCATAGATACAGTATAAAGCCTCTACTTCTGCAACAATATCAGCTCAAAATTATTGAAACAAATATTTAAAAAATATATTCAAACAGCTGATAAGCATTTTTAAATTACTGATAATTAGAGTAAGAAATAGCTGATTCCAATCTCAATCAGACACATACCCAGGTGTTGAAGACTTTCCATTACATGGACATACACAATAAAAAGGCAGTCTTTGGATTGGTTTTGTTCAAAGCAACACATAACAACACAGAGGAGCAGAAAAAGAAAGAAAATGTCTGCACGAGGGAGAGGACTAGTTAGACGAGGGAGAGGACTAGATGGACCAGGGAGAGGACTAGATGGACCAGGGAGAGGACTAGATGGACCAGGGAGAGGACTAGATGGACCAGGGAGAGGACTAGATGGACCAGGGAGAGGACTAGATGGACCAGGGAGAGGACTAGATGGACCAGGGAGAGGACTAGATGGACCAGGGAGAGGACTAGTTGGACCAGAACAAGGGAGAAGGAGAGGTAGGGGAAGAGGAGTAAGAATGCGTGGTGCTGTTCAAAGGAGAGTAAGAGCTGTTGTCACGGATGAAATCAGAGCCACCATCATAGACCATGTGATAAACCATGGTCTATCATTGAGAGAGGCTGGTGAAAGAGTCCAGCCTAATCTCAGACGGTCAACCGTTGCTTCCATTATCCGGATTTTTCAACAAACCAACAGGTAAGTCATGCATTTCATTAGGGCTATCAATGCGGTTGCTATTTACTGTATTACAGTAACTGCTGGACACCACTAGTTACAAATGCAAATGTTGTATTTTTGTTCTTCTAAAGGACACAACGACTTCCTCGCTCTGGGGGAAGAAGAAAGCTTCTCAGTGAAGACCAAGAACATGCCATTGTAGGATGGGTCATTGCTGACAATGCAATAAAACTGAGAGAAATTCAGACCAGAATTGTAGAGGACAACCTGGTATTCCAAAATGTGGAAAGCATCAGCCTAGCTACCATTGCTCGGACTCTGACCAAACACAGAATTCGAATGAAACAGTTGTACACGGTTCCCTTTGAGAGAAACAGTGATCGGGTCAAGGAACTCCGGCACTAATACGTCCAGGTATGGTGTCTATACACCATGTCTGATTCTACAGTGACTATTCCACTCTTCCTTTTTTCACTATTCTCTATTGCTACTCTAAAACATTTATGTAAAAATTGTGTTTGTTTTTTATTTCAGAGAATTATGGAGTTGGAGGCTAATCAGACACTACATGAATTCATTTATGTAGACGAGGCAGGGTTTAACCTGGCAAAAACACGTAGACGAGGAAGAAATGTAATTGGGAAAAGGGCCACCGTTGATGTGCCGGGTCAGAGAGGAGCAAATATCACAATGTGTGCTGCAATCTCAAGTGCTGGTTTGGTCCTGCAGAAAAGCCAGATTGGTCCCTACAACACAGAGCGCCTTCTTTTGTTTTTAGATGACCTCCACCAACAACTGGTCCCAGAAGCAGAACCGGTGGGAGGAAACATGAGGACATTTGTGATTGCATGGGACAATGTAGCATTCCACCATTCACATGCAATCACAAACTGGTTTGCAGCACATCCAAGAGTGATTTCCCTTTTTCTTCCTCCATACTCTCCTTTCCTCAACCCCATTGAGGAATTTTTTTCTGCTTGGAGGTGGAAAGTTTATGATCATCGGCCTCAAGACCAAATGTCCCTCCTGGATGCCATGGATGCTGGCTGCAGAGACATCTCAGTTGAAGACTGTCAGGGGTGGATAAGGCATGCCAAGCGTTTCTTTCCAAGGTGTATAGCGAGAGACAACATACGATGTGATGTAGATGAGAACATGTGGCCAAATGCTGAAGATCGTATAGATTAGAACAGGACTTTTTTTTGGGGGGGGGGACTTTTTTTCCCTGTCATTTTGTTTTATTTTTGCACACTTTAAATCAAAGGCCATGTATGTTTGTCCTTGTTTCGTTTTGATCACTGACGGCAATTTCATATTGCTATTATAGTTTTTTACAGTCGCTAGGACACATTTCTCAATACTTAGGCCACTTTTTCAGAACTCTTCCCACAGTGAGCACAACAGAAGTATATGTGGGCTAAACTGTGGATCATTTATCAGTGCTTTGGCACAAAATGCATTCAATGACTACATCTTTCAAATTACATTAATTCTTTTCTCACTTCGACACAACAACCGCCAAAACTCTGTGTACCGACAGGCCAATCTGCACATGCTTACACACTGATCTCACAACTGTTTAACTCACGTTAAAAACAATAACATAAAGACTGAATAAGACAGCATTTTGCCACATTTGTACAGTAATATTGTAATGAAATATATTTAGAATCTAAAAATTAAATGGTATAAAAACAATTGGTCCAACCACAGCTGATTCCTGTTGTATCTGTATCAGTAGATGGTGTGTGTACAAACTTTGGTACTTTGGAATTACTCTAAAAACATAAAAATATAATAACTGCATGACGTCTGATTTATTCTAGTAACATATATTGCAGTGAATTCTAAACAGTAGAGAAGGTAGAAGAAAGAAAGCATTTACATAGGAAAACATTGTATAAAGTTACCTGTTGTTAGTGTTTTTTATGTTATTGTTTTGTGGGTGACAAAGTGTGTTTGTTAGCTGTCAACCTTTGCTAGTGTTATGGAAGAATGTGTTGATTTGAGATATGTATGAAGTGATTTGGTAGTTTTAGTGCATTTTGAATGTGAAATGAACTGCTGTGCCGAGCTGAAAGTTGGTTAGGAGAACTGTGTGAAGAGTTTTGAAAAAGTGACTTAAGTGAAAAATGGGTCCTAGCGACTGTAAAAAACTGTAAAGTCTTTACTGCAGCAATTCTGTCACTTACTGTTTTTTTCCCAGTTGTACATTCTATGTAAGTATTGATGACTCCTTTACATTTAGATATTATGTTGTACACATCTAAGTCACCATGAATTCTCTCTCTCTCACACACAGCTGAATGAATAATAATAAAAAAATGATTTCATACTGTATGTTCTATACAGATAGAACTGAAACATGACAAGTAATGCAGTTTTTGTAATGCCACCAACTGTTAGTATTTTGACAGTCATTACGCTATGATTGACTATGGGTTCATGTTGGATAGAAAACGAGTGCTAAAGTTTTGACCGAATGATTCGATTTTGAAACGAGTTTGCAGTGTTTTGATAGAGTTAGTGTATATTGAAAAGGTTTTTTAATGTTTTGAAATGTAGAGTTTGTATTTATTTAACAAACTCTGGTTTTGGTCAGAAAATTAACTATTTGGCTAATTGTGTGATGTTGGTGTGTTGCTGTGTTAAGAGTTTAGAAAAAGTATTTTAAGAATTGGCAAACGCTTCTTAGCGATTGAAAAAACCTGTAACTGGTTTGTAAATAATGCTATACTTCATTTAGAAATTATAAATTGATTATTAAAAAAGTATGAAAATACAATTATTAAACACATTATATATATGCTTATAAATCAAGAAAAAACATTTATTAATGTTTATTAATGCTTTATAAATGATGAAATAACTGTTTACTAATGCTTAACTAATGATTAATAGCGTGCAGTTATTATAAAGTGTTACCGAATAAGGTACAGGGGATATATTTGTGTTTGTAAATTCCCAATATTACAGTAACCAGCGGTTCACCTTGACTTCAGCCTGTACGGTTATGAACATGGTGTTATCTGTTCTGACAGACAGTGTTAAAGCACTGGTAAATTTGGCAGTAAAAATCCATTGTTTTGGTCTTGTTTGAGCTTGTGTGTAAAAGAAGTTCAAGCATTTTAAATTTGTGTTAATTGTATCCATTTTGTGTTAAAGCAACAAGAAATGTGTTAATAGTATAGCTGTAGTGCTAACTGTGTTAAGAGTTTTGGAAAATTGTTAAAAGTATTGAAAAATCTGTCATAGCAATTGTAAAAACCTGTAAGAAGAGTTGGAGCAATCTTAGTAAAAAATAAAATAAAAAAGAGAACAGATGATCTCAAACCCAAGCCTTTGACTGCATGTCTTGGAGGGAAAAATATGAAATTGCAGATTTGCATTTGTGCAATATAAACTGCATGTCTTTAAGCCTGAGGAGCAGAATTGCACCATCTCAACATTGAGCAACTGTGTGTCGATGCAAACCGGTAAAAGATCCAAAAGAAAATCTCAAACTTCAGTGTCAGCTTTTAGAAAAAATCTTTATAGTTACAAAAAGTTCCGAGCAGATGAAAACTCGTTTTTTGTATTAGTGTTTGCAGTTTGGTCTGTGAGGACGTCCACCACGATCTCGAGGAACACAGATGATCTCTGATGGACTGACTCCTTATGTGTTTAGTGTTGATGAAGAAGATGTTCCTCACTGACGCAGGGAATCCTCCCAAATCAGTCCTACACCAAACAAAGATCGTGACACATCACACTCCTTCATTATAACATGTTTGGAGAGCATTATAGATGAGACATTAATGAAACACATCAGATTAGTTTGAGATATATTTGATCTGGTGGAACAATATGTTTATTCTCCACCTTGATTTTATCTTTTATAAATAAAGAACAAGCTCCATGTTTCTTCTTATTTAAATATGGTACTCTAGATTGTCACGTGGCATTACACACATTACACACATTACACATTACACATATTACACATTACACATTACACACATTACACATTACACACATTACACACATTACACACATTACACATTACACATTACACACATTACACACATTACACACATTACACATTACACACATTACACATTACACATTACACACATTACACATTACACACATTACACATTACACATTACACACATTACACATTACACATTACACATTACACATTACACACATTACACACATTACACATTACACATTACACATTACACACATTACACATTACACATTACACATTACACATTACACACATTACACATTACACACATTACACACATTACACATTACACACATTACACATTACACACATTACACATTACACACATTACACACATTACACACATTACACATTACACACATTACACACATTACACACATTACACATTACACACATTACACATTACACACATTACACATTACACATTACACATTACACATTACACATTACACACATTACACATTACACACATTACACATTACACACATTACACACATTACACATTACACACATTACACATTACACACATTACACATTACACACATTACACACTACACACATTACACTACACACATTACACATTACACACATTACACATTACACACATTACACACTACACACATTACACTACACACATTACACACATTACACACATTACACATTACACACATTACACATATTACACATTACACATTACACACATTACACATTACACACATTACACACATTACACACATTACACATTACACACATTACACACATTACACACATTACACATTACACACATTACACATTACACACATTACACATTACACATTACACATTACACATTACACATTACACACATTACACATTACACACATTACACATTACACACATTACACACATTACACATTACACACATTACACATTACACACATTACACATTACACACATTACACACTACACACATTACACTACACACATTACACATTACACACATTACACATTACACACATTACACACTACACACATTACACTACACACATTACACATTACACACATTACACATTACACACATTACACACTACACACATTACACTACACACATTACACATTACACACATTACACATTACACACATTACACATTACACACATTACACATTACACATTACACACATTACACATTACACATTACACATTACACATTACACACATTACACACATTACACATTACACACATTACACATTACACACATTACACACATTACACACATTACACATTACACACATTACACATTACACACATTACACACTACACACATTACACATTACACACATTACACATTACACACATTACACACTACACACATTACACACTACACACATTACACACTACACACATTACACACATTACACACATTACACATTACACACATTATACATTACACACATTACACATTACACATTACACACATTACACATTACACACATTACACACATTACACACATTACACATTACACATTACACATTACACACATTACACACATTACACACATTACACATTACACACATTACACATTACACACATTACACACATTACACACATTACACACATTACACACATTACACATTACACACATTACACAAGAGTGTCCAATATAGTGTTTGCTTTTACTTGTCATATTTCTAGTGATTTCAGTGATATCTCTATTGCTGATAAATCGGATAAAGAACTTTATTAATAATCCTTCTTCTATCTGGAATCTGATCCCTATGTTATTTTTTCCGGTTTAAGATTCTTATGTAATTATCATATCATTAAAATCCCTTTTCCATATATAGGCAAATGTCATTAGCTTGGCCCCTCATTTCTGAACACAATTTTACGCCTCACTCATATTTAATTTGGGATAATAAGGACTTGCTGTATAAACACAAATCTTTGATAGTTGGTTTAAAATCTCAACTTTTCAATCAAAATGGTTTGTTTTGTAATTATTCTGAATTCTTAAAGCAAAGTTTCTCCAAAAGAGTTTGTAGGTGTGACTGATGCAGGTTCGTGAAGACTTATAATGCTTTTGAAAGGTGAAAATACCTCAAGCTTGTGTTCACCACTCTGTATTTCAAGCATTTAACCAAAAACACAGAGACAGATGCAAAATATTGATTATTTATATAATATATATAATATAATATGATAATAATGAGAAGATTTGATTTTGCATCTGTCTCTGTGTTTTTGGTTATGTACCAAGGTGAACACAAGCTTGAGATATTTTCACTTTTTATTCTATGGTATAATAAAATACATATTCGGGTAAAATAAAAAGTTGAGTGTATCGCAGGTTTATTTACAATGAATTCAAGAACTAAGAATATGAACGGAACCGGCGTAAGCGTGACGAGAACTTAAGGAAACACACACACAGCTTTAACACACTGAACAAACCAATACACCAATGAACGTCAGGTGCAGGCGATCATCAAACAATGAGAAACCTAGAAGACTAACTACAAGCGGGAAAAGGAACTAAGGAAACAGAAAACTGAGCAGAACCCTTCTCAAACACAGAACAGGACATAACCCTCAAGTACAGGACGATTGTGTTTACGCTTCAAAATTCATTAAAGTTGTGTTCATTTGTGAAGATTATCACGTGTTGTTCGAATCATATGCTTTTGTTATTCACGAAGAGTGTGTGAACTTCAGGATGGCCAACAGCGATGCTCAATAATCACTGCAGCACTTTATGAGTAACAGACAGGATTACAAAACCATCTGACGGATCATTTGGTTTAATAAAAGCATAACTTTTGTTGCTGATTTATTCGACTCCAATATTGATATTTTATGATGAAAGTTTTATGATTATCTTCCAATATCCTGTCCCATTTAAAGAACTAAATGTTTTTTTCGGAGTCCTGCTCGATCTCACTTATGTTTCAGAGGTGTTCTGCTTTGAAGCAAAGAATGCAATAATCCATTTATTCCTCGAAGCTCAATTACTCCAAGAGGAAAGGGCATTCTGTGGAGAAAACTTGGTTATTACCATACAAATATTGCATGCACAAAAATGCACAATTGTGAAATTCTGCACAAAATCTACCCTTGCAACGCACGTTTGTCCAAATACTGCGATATAACTGATATATGCACATTCTGTCACATTTGACTTTTTTTCACTTTCCTGGAATGATTTGAGTTTCTATTGTATTTCTGAAGCTAATAATAACTGTAGTCTTGTCATTGAGGATGTTAGTTATTTTGTGTAAAAACCAAAACAACTTTCTTATTCTTGTGGCAAAAGTTTTTTTATAAAAGAAATACCTACTTTTCTAGAGTTCTCATGGGAAGTACAGTAAAACATTTAATCAAATCACTAATTAATTATAAAGAATGCATTTCTTTTTTGAAGATGTATTACGAGATCTTTCATGTATCATACATGGTAGTTTTCTTTCACCCGTTGTCTGATATGGGATTGTTACATTGTGCAAGAATAAGTGTAACTATTTGATATATGCTTGAAAATATTCATGATCCTGTAAAAGACGCACTATTGTCATTTTTCTTGCAATGGAAACAGAAACTGCCCCAGACTACAAATACATGACTACTAAACAAGAGCAAAAACAAGCGATATGCCACAGTGTGATGGTGTGAGGAAAGGACAGTTAACAACACAGGAACATCATCTTTTTAATAAGACATAATCACCAGAAACAACAGAGAAAGCGTACAATGTTTTTTTTCTATGACTGTTAATGTAATAAAGCTGTTACATCAGCCAGATATCATCAGGCATGATGTCGTCAGGGTTTCACAACAGCAGAAAGCACTGTGGCGCACACCTCCGCACACTTCAGATGAACAACACCAGAAACTTCCACATCCAGTCCAGCTCTTTATCTGAAGTGTCAGATAATGCTTTTCCACTACATTACACCAGTTGTTGACATTACAAGGAGAGAAACAACTGCTTGCTTCCTGCCTTCAGTTCACTTCTGAAAGGTATCAGAAATGTCAAGTGTTTGTGGTTTCTTTAAATGAAGTGAATCACCGCACAACTTCAGCGTCTTTGTTCAGTTGTCTTTTGTTTTGCTTGTAGCGAGAGAGATGATTATCAAACCCGAGCGAACGTGAAGACACGAGAGATGTGTGCCGATAGGGCTCGTTCTCTGTGCTGTTGACAAACTCTTACAAAACACTCCACAGATAAACACTTGACATGTTTGGCAAGCATCTGTAGTGAAGAGTCAGAATGCATGCTTGTGCTCCACCATGGCCGTATTATTGTGTATGCATGTTTTTGTGTTGTCGAGGCCCGTCTGTGAGATTGCTCAAGAGTCGTACACACCCGACACACACACTCAGGCAGGAAGTGTTCAATGCCAGGTAAAGGCATGTGTGTGGAGGTCTTCAACACCCACTCAACTCTCACCCGCGTCAACATTTTCCACTCGCTCCCCATCAGCACGTTCTGCACTGACACAACCAACGAATGAATCTAGGGCAGAAGTGCCGGTCAAAAATAGCTCGTCTTTTCCACCACATGCATAAATTATGAAACATGTACTGGTAGAGGATATATTGTTTAATTGCTAAGTAACACAAGTTCTGATTGATATTAGATGCTATTTTTTTGGCAAGTGTTGAAGGTCCCAGTCTTTGACTGTAGAGTTTTTCATCCTGCTGTGTGACAAATGGCAAACGACAAATGTGCAAATACTCCATGCAGTCTCACTATTAATACAAGCTGCATTCATAATAGACAACAGGGACCCTGCATTTGAAATATTCACTGGTGTTAAAATTGCTACCAGGACAGCATCTGGGCCGTGTGGTGTCCATGTGGGCCGGATCTGGGCCGACACTACGTCGTTGTCTGTAAAACTCACAAATGATTACAAAGAAACAGCAATGTACAACTGTAGAAAGTGTTGTTAAAAAAAAAGTTGTGAACAAAGCAAAGATCATTTAAAAAAATTCATCCTTAATTCGCTTCTCTGTGATTGTGTACAATTTTCTAGCAATTTCTGAGTGAATATTGTTTCCTAGTTTTTTTGTCCTACACTTTGGACTCCTCTAAAGAATGGAGGGATGCTAAATCATACCTTTGGACCCCAAGCCCTTAATCAACCGGTATATGTTAGGTAAATGGCACCCACAACTGAAAGAATGCCAAAATTTGCTAAATAATTGAAACGTAAAAAGTGGGGAAATATAACTGCAATTGCTACCTTAATATGCATTTATTGAAGGGTGAAGGATCCACAACATTAGCGCAGAATCACAATTTTTAACCCTTTCACGCATAGTGGTCACTACAGTGGACAGCTATTTAAAAAGCATTTTCTTGAATATGTAAGCGTTTTGATGACAAAGTTGCACATCAATCTCTTCAGCAGACCCTGGTGCAAATCTGATTCATCATCTGTCCACTATAGTGGACCTCATGCATCAATGGCTATATTTTAGCTACAATTCATACTTATACTGTGAATATTGTTTTTGAAAATATTTAATCTGCAGTGACTTTTTTTGACTGTAAATAAACGTATTTGTATTATTAGAATGTAATTTTCATTGACGTCTAAAAAAGTTATGACATCTGAAAATTTCTTTGAAAAATTTGTTTTAAAAAAAAAATCAAATAAAATCTTGTTTTTCATGCCCTAAGAGCAATACAAACACAAAGGAAAAAAATCCTGACTGAGGTTGTCGTAATTCATGCATGAAAGGGTTAAAGAGGCTATATGCGTTTTTCTGAAATTTAAACTCGCGACTGACACCTGTGGCCAAAAAACAGAACTGCTCTTGAGCACTTGATCTACAGCATTTACAAGTGAACTGAAAACAACACAGTGCTATTTCAATGAACAGTTTTATCACGTGTTACCTTTCCAAATCCATTGCACTGCTTGCGAGTGTAGGCTACTTGCTGACTAGCGGTGGTGGCAGAGTGATCTGAAACGTTTAACATGAACGCGCTCGACGTCACATCCGCAGACAGCGCGGGAAAAATCCACCCGACAGAAAATAGGAAAAATAGGATCCAGGCTTATAGGAGCACCCACTGTGAGCGGACAAGGTGTCAGTATGCTCACCAGGAGATGTTTGAGTCATAAATGGTCAAATAAAAAGGCTATTGTTACGTTTATTTTGGGGAAAAAGTTCCATATAGCCAGTGTTGTGCCAGTTCATACTTAAAATGAACTAGCTCAAAGTTCAGTTCACACAGATGATAATGAACTAGTTCATGTTCATAGTTCATTTTTTTTTTTAAATGAACTAAGTTCACATATCTAAAAATGAACTAGTTCACGTTCATTTGTTAAATTCTTTTTAAGATAGGCCACTATCTTACTCAATAGAACCTCTTTACCATCCATTACCAGCTGCAAATCACTGCCACTCCAAAACTAATCAAAAATATATGCACATGAATAAGCCTAATAATGGATTACATAATCAGAGAGTAGCCTTTTTCTTTTTTCGTTTTGAATTATTTCTTTTAAAGACATTTCAAGCTTTGTGTATTTGATGTATTTGTCATGTGTGTGTGAGGCATACACTGAGTTTCGTTAAGTTAGGATGTGCAGTTCACGTGCAATGCAAGGGAGCGCGCGGGCGCCTCCGTTATATTTGTTTCGTCTGCCTATTCATTAAATACAGGCAATTGGTTGATGAAAAATTTATTAAAATTAAGATACAATTTATACAAAACGAAATTCACTTTAAAGAAAGGCTTTCTATAACAACTTCAACGGTCAAAATCATGTCTGACCCGCTCCATGTCTCATATTGCGCATCCTATCTTACTCGGTCGTGCTGTTCACTTTTCATAAATCAACATAAATGGAAAAAAAAAAATAACATTATAATATTTTAACAAATATGATGACACGCGCCTTTTTTAATGGCTACAACAGTATAGTAGGCCTACATTTTTTGCACACACAAGTTGAAAGGCATTTGTTCAAATCAAGTTCAAGGATAATTGTGCGTGCATTTATCAGCCTAATCATTATGATACTAAAATCCTAACAAATAGGCTATGCTATGTACAAAAAATCAGATGAGCCCATAATATGAACGGTTAAGCATTTTCCTCCCATAGAAAACCATTAGGCTATAAGAACGCTTAATGTGGCTTAATGCAGATTAGAATGTCCCCTTATTATGTCGAAATAACACGATATCGATAGGCTACTAGGCCACTGTGTCCACCGTGGTCTCCTTTTTGACCAGCGAAAACGATTTTTGCTTGTTTGGGATCTGACTGTCCAGCGTATTTGAAAAAGTTAAGCAAACTTTCCTGTCTTTTTGACATTTTTCCCCTGAGTGAAACGATCGAGGCTAACAGCAATCTCAACTCGTACAACAAGCGCGCAAGTCATGTGTCACAAACATTGAGCACTACACAAACAGTATTTTTTTTTTTTTTTTTTCATTTAGGCAATTAATTTTAGTGACACAGGAGGTGCCGGATCCAATAAAAAAGGTTCCAATGGATCCAATGTCGGAGCCGGAGGTGACGGAACATGTTCCGGTGTTGTGCCGAATTTCGACCCCCGCCAAATTATTACCCCCTTAGCATTGTTAGGTTTAGGATTAGTTGTGGGGGAGGGGGTAGGATTAGGGGTGGGGTTAGGATTAGGCAATCAGGCACTGACTTCAACGAGGGGGGTAATAATTTGGCAGGGGGTGGAAATTCGGCACAACACCGGCGTGTTCCGGCTCAAATTAAGCCCTGGTAAAACCTGACTTTTCAAATGAGCGTGAACGTGAACTGCGCGTGCTGCTCATTCCTGCCAGAGTGAGCGCCGCTCTCGTTCACGTTCATTGTATGAAAAGTGATTCGTTCAGTTCAGCGTTCAGCGAAAATATGAACGCGTTCAGTGAACGTCGTTCATTGAACGCGTTCATGCACAACACTGCATATAGCCCCTTTCATGTATGGAAAATAAATACTATGGAAGTCAATTGGGTCCATCAATTGTTTGGTTACAGATATTCTTCAAAATATAATATTTTGTGTTCAACATAAAAAAGACACTGATACAGGTTTGGAACAAAAAATTCTTCATGCCTTAAAATATCTTGAATGTAACTCGACACCATTGACTCATTTAGTATTCACGGTTATATGAATATGCAAATGAGCCCCGCCTCCACTCACTCATACAGGGTCTCCATCACAGCTGTCTTCTAACAATCAACATCCTTAGAAACACTTTGAAAAACTTGAAACATCAGTGGAGGAACTAGGCATATAGTTCTTCATAGCGTCGTAATATACATTATACACACTATATTGTTAAATCTACCCGATTATTCATGTCAACAGAAAAATATAGGCCTACCGGGATGAGCTGGCTTCTCTTGAGACTCCTGATGCTGGACCTTTTTTAACCAGCATCTGATCTGGATATGACTGACTGTACTGAATATTATTTTTTTGATAAACAGAGCAACTAACATTAGCGTAGACACCATTCTTCTCATGATATAACGAGTACATCGGGTGTTTCGGATGATCTAATCTATGCAGCCTCACAATCATTAAACTGAATTAAAGAAATTGATAATGTGCTATTTGTACAGTATGCTAGGGCAAAGAGATGTGTCTTTAATCGAGCTTTGAACTGACAGAGTGTGTCTGCCGGAATATTGAGGAATATCAACTGGCCGGAATATTGAGATCGCAATAGACGTGAAGGACTATAATGCGTTAAGAGCTCGCTCAAGTACTGCGGAGCTAAACCATTTAGTGCTTTGTAAGTAATCAACAATATTTTAAAATGTATACGATGTTTAATAGGCAGCCAATGCAGTGTTGACAGAACCGGGCTAATATGGTCAAACTTCCTGGTTCTGGTAAGAACTCGAGCTGCTGCGTTTTGAACTAGCTGTAGTTTGTTTATTAAGCGTGCAGGGCAACCACCCAGTAGAGCATTACAATAATCTAGCTGTCACAGTCACCATCTAATTGTCATCGTCACTGTCACTGTCATCGTCTCTGTCATGTGTTAGTCTCCGTCTGCACTACAGTTCCCATCATCCTCCTTGGCCCACACCTGCCAGTACACATCATCATCTGCATCACCTGTGTTCTCCAATCAGTGTTCACCTCACCTGAGTCCCCTGGTTTCTGTTAATCTGTGTTAGTATTTAGTTCCTTTCAGTTCAGCCAGTCTTGGTCCGTTCTTAGGCTTGTAGTTCTAGTGCGTGCGTGCGTGAGTGAGTGTGCATGTGTGTGTGTGTGTTCTTCCTGGCTGTCTGTACCTGTTGGAATTATATTATATTTAGTAAATGTTTGTATTGGAGCCTTTTGACTCCTCGTCTTCATCTGCCTACACCACACTGTGACACTAGCCTTGAGTTCATGAACACATGAACTAAATATAAATATAATTTAGTGCCATAAAATGCCCTAAAAATACAAAATATTAAATAAAAAACATTGTTGACCTAAATATAGTACATTCACTTCATTGAAATAAAATTAAAAAAATTCATTTTTGACTGACAGGAAGGGTTAAAAATAAAGCTTCTTTGGGCATCAATGAAGAACCTTTAACTTTAAGTTTCTATATAGTGGAACAATTCTGCTGTGCTTCTTCTGTGCCATTCATGCCAAAAACACTTTATTTTTAAGACTGAAAGGTCAAAAGAGTCCTGCACCCTTGTGTCTCTGAGATCCGGTCTCATGTTCCTTCTCCAGTGTGTGTGTGTGTGTGTGTGCGTGTGCGTGTGCGTGTGCGTGTGCGTGTGCGTCTGTGTGTGTCTCTGTGTGTGTCTGTGTGTGTGTGTGTGTGTGTGTGTGTGTGTGTGTGTGTGTGTGTGTGTGTGTGTGTGTGTGTGTGTGTGTGATGTGTGCTCGTGTTTATATTACATTGTGGGGACCAAATGTCCCCACAAGTATAGTAAAACCTGAAATCACCTACATTGTGGGGACCAGCCAGCGGTCCCCATGAGGAGAACAGCGTATAAATCACACTAAGTAATGTTTTTTGAAAATGTAAAAATGCAGAATGTCTCCTGTGATGGGTAGGTTTAGGGACAGGGGCAGTGTAAGGGGACAGAATATACAGTTTGTACAGTATAAAAACCATTATGCCTATGGAGAGTCCCCACAAAGATAGCGAACCAGACATGTGTGTGTGTGTGTGTGTTCATCAGGTGTAACTGGTGCATCTGATCACGTACTGTAGTAAAGCATCAGCACACATGATCTGAGGAATCATTCACATCTGTTTTTTCTTCAGAGAACGAGCCTTGTAACGGCCACTACAAACGAAAAAACATGTGGGACAAGAACTAATAAAGCGGTTCGGGTTCTCGACAGACACCATCAGAAGTGACATCATCTCTGCCTTATTTGAGGTCATGCGTTTCATACGCAGCGCGAACAAAGACGGCTCTGCTTTTAATGAGTCGCTTCCGCTGGAGACTCGTGTCTGTAGCGATCAGAAGATGATTGTGAAGGCCTGATGTGTCTGTGGTGAGCCTTGTGTCTCCATCTTTACGAGTCTCTGTAATCAGTGCCAGGGAGAGGAGCTGGTGACGGGCATGAGGGCGTGATGGAGACTGGGAGGGATGTGGAAATGGAGATGAGCGCTTGTTCCCAGCATTGATCCACGGCCGAAGATTGATGGTGGGAATGAACGTGTTGATTTGTTTTCACACACTCATCTGTACATTTACTTTCCTGCGCTCAGAGTTTGATTTGCTATCATGGGAACAGATGGTGGAGTGATGCTGTGCATTTCTGTGGTGTTTTAGTTGGTGGTGAAATGAACCCAGTCACACTTTAAATGTCTTTATGTCATTGCATTATATCTAATATTAAAAGACACTGAGCAAAACATTTCACAAAAATAAGCTTTTGAATATTACAATAAAACTAGAACTATTGTTCAAGATGAGGACAAAATGTATTTGGACACTTTAAATACATCTGTAATTTCAACCCGAGTGTCGTCTGTTAACAAATGCACTTGACCTTTTTTTTAATAAAGACTTTAACGCTTTCATAATTTAAACCCTGACTTGAACTTCTGTCTAAAAAAAAGTACACATTCACTTTTAGAAAGAGTGCTTATTTTACGGAAATAATATAGTTCAAAAGAATAAGTGTTAATGTTTTGGATACTTCATTGCATGTTAATTGCAATTAAATGAAAATATAGTTAAAACTATATTCAATGTAATTATGTGAACTTTAAAGTGCTTTTTAAGTACTTTATATGTCATTTTCAATAATTCTATTGTGTTTTAAAGTGGATTGACCAGCTTTTATGGTACAATAAAACACACTTTAAATGTAATTTCGGTGGCACTTTACAATAAGGTTAATTAGTTAACTTTAGTTAATCTATTAACTAACATAATCTAACAATGAGCAATACATTTGTTATAGTATTTATGCATCTTTGTTAATATTAGTTAATAAAAATCCAGATGTTCATTGTTTGTTCATGTAAGTTCATTAACTAATGTTAACAAATACAACCTTTGATTTTAATAACGTATTAGTAAATGTTGAAATTTAATATTAATATTAACTAAGATTAATAAATGCTGTAGAAGTATTGTTATTAGTTCATGTTAATTAAGGTAGTTTAGGCTACTAATGTTAACTAATGAACTGTATAAATTAAGTGTTACCTTAATTTCTATTAAAACAATTTAACACAATTAAAATGTATTTTAACGTTATAATATTTTAACATATACTATAAATTTAAGGCAAGTTAATAAAATTCATGCACTGGTCAATTTTGAGGCTCTTTGGATTTTCATAAAGTTGTTTCACAGGAGTGGAAAGAAAACACCCAAAATACACTTTTAAGTGTGTATTTTATTGCACTTTATTTGCACCCATATATTTCAATGACAGTATATCTGTACAGATCAGAAATCTCCACGTCAGCAGCTTTATATACTCCAAACTTTACAAAGTTATTCAAATCTATATTCGGAAGGTTTGTTCATATATCATTCGCCTGATTTATAAATCACTTTATGCCTAAAAACACGTTGAAAATATTTTTTTTCTGTTTGCTGACAGTATTTTCTGATTTATGAAGTGTAAAAAATTCTAAATCCCTTGCGTAAAAACCTTTTGAAGTGGCTTCATCCAATGTTCAGATTTCTGTTCTGGAAATGTATGCAAATTAGTCTATATTCAATTAGATAATGCCTCATTTGCATATTTAAACATCACATTTCACGAAATGTGTAATACAAAAAAGTTTGCAATTCTTAAATCAATCAACTGCATGAGTGGTTCATATATACCAGTTATGTCTACTCTTTTCTCCTGTGGTGTCTTGCCTTAATTGTACAATTGAAAAACACACTACAATTAAAACTTTAACAAATCCATAATTGCCTTGCTTTCATTTGTTTAATCTCTGTTGTTTCTCCTGGATGGCAATGACATTAAAACATTAGTGTCGCATGTCGCTTCTATAAATCTCCATTAATTTCCGTGGTCCGTTTACTAACAACAATAACTCGTCAACTCACTCTCGTTAGAGTTATTAGACGTCTGCTCAATATCTGTGAATACTTTATCTTAATGTTCCCCAATAGATTTTCAGTAACGCTTTACACGTTACATGCACTTACTGTAGTGATAACTATAAATTATGCATAATTACAACTAACCCTAAACCAAACCCTCATACCCTAGTCCAGGGGTTCCCAAACTTCCCCTGCCAAGCCCCCAAACACCCCTGTGTTCTGGCCAAGCCCCCAACACCCCTGTGTTCTGGCCAAGCCCCCCAACACCCCTGTGTTCTGGCCAAGCCCCCCAACACCCCTGTGTTCTGGCCAAGCCCCCCAACACCCCTGGCTCTGGCCAAGCCCAACAACACCCCTGTGTTCTGGCCAAGCCCCCCAAACACCCCTGTGTTCTGGCCAAACCCCCAAACACCCCTGTGTTCTGGCCAAGCCCCCCAACACCCCTGGCTCTGGCCAAGCCCCACAACACCCCTGTGTTCTGGCCAAGCCCCCCAAACACCCCTGTGTTCTGGCCAAACCCCCAAACACCCCTGTGTTCTGGCCAAGCCCCCAAACACCCCGGTGTTCTGGCCAAGCCCCCCAACACCCCTGTGTTCTGGCCAAGCCCCCCAACACCCCTGTGTTCTGGCCAAACCCCCCAACACCCCTGTGTTCTGGCCAAGCCCCCAAACACCCCTGTGTTCTGGCCAAACCCCCCAACACCCCTGTGTTCTGGCCAAACCCCCAAACACCCCTGTGTTCTGGCCAAACCCCCAAACACCCCTGTGTTCTGGCCAAGCCCCCAAACACCCCTGTGTTCTGGCCAAGCCCCCCAACACCCCTGTGTTCTGGCCAAGCCCCCCAACACCCCTGTGTTCTGGCCAAGCCCCCCAACACCCCTGTGTTCTGGCCAAACCCCCAAACACCCCTGTGTTCTGGCCAAGCCCCCCAACACCCCTGTGTTCTGGCCAAGCCCCCCAACACCCCTGTGTTCTGGCCAAGCCCCCCAACACCCCTGTGTTCTGGCCAAGCCCCCCAACACCCCTGTGTTCTGGCCAAGCCCCCCAACACCCCTGTGTTCTGGCCAAACCCCCCAAACACCCCTGTGTTCTGGCCAAGCCCCCAAACACCCCTGTGTTCTGGCCAAGCCCCCCAACACCCCTGTGTTCTGGCCAAGCCCCCAAACACCCCTGTGTTCTGGCCAAGCCCCCCAACACCCCTGTGTTCTGGCCAAGCCCCCCAACACCCCTGTGTTCTGGCCAAACCCCAAAACACCCCTGTGTTCTGGCCAAGCCCCCCAACACCCCTGTGTTCTGGCCAAGCCCCCCAACACCCCTGTGTTCTGGCCAAGCCCCCCAACACCCCTGTGTTCTGGCCAAGCCCCCCAACACCCCTGTGTTCTGGCCAAACCCCCCAAACACCCCTGTGTTCTGGCCAAACCCCCAAACACCCCTGTGTTCTGGCCAAGCCCCCAAACACCCCTGTGTTCTGGCCAAGCCCCCAAACACCCCTGTGTTCTGGCCAAGCCCCCCAACACCCCTGTGTTCTGGCCAAGCCCCCCAAACACCCCTGTGTTCTGGCCAAGCCCCCCAACACCCCTGTGTTCTGGCCAAGCCCCCCAACACCCCTGTGTTCTGGCCAAACCCCCAACACCCCTGTGTTCTGGCCAAACCCCCAACACCCCTGTGTTCTGGCCAAACCCCCAAACACCCCTGTGTTCTGGCCAAGCCCCCAAACACCCCTGTGTTCTGGCCAAGCCCCCCAACACCCCTGTGTTCTGGCCAAACCCCAAAACACCCCTGTGTTCTGGCCAAGCCCCCCAACACCCCTGTGTTCTGGCCAAGCCCCCCAACACCCCTGTGTTCTGGCCAAGCCCCCCAACACCCCTGTGTTCTGGCCAAACCCCCAACACCCCTGTGTTCTGGCCAAACCCCCAAACACCCCTGTGTTCTGGCCAAGCCCCCCAACACCCCTGTGTTCTGGCCAAACCCCCAACACCCCTGTGTTCTGGCCAAGCCCCCCAACACCCCTGTGTTCTGGCCAAGCCCCCCAACACCCCTGTGTTCTGGCCAAACCCCCAACACCCCTGTGTTCTGGCCAAACCCCCAAACACCCCTGTGTTCTGGCCAAGCCCCCCAAACACCCCTGTGTTCTGGCCAAGCCCCCCAACACCCCTGTGTTCTGGCCAAGCCCCCCAACACCCCTGTGTTCTGGCCAAGCCCCCCAAACACCCCTGTGTTCTGGCCAAGCCCCCCAACACCCCTGTGTTCTGGCCAAGCCCCCCAACACCCCTGTGTTCTGGCCAAGCCCCCAAACACCCCTGTGTTCTGGCCAAACCCCCAAACACCCCTGTGTTCTGGCCAAACCCCCCAACACCCCTGTGTTCTGGCCAAGCCCCCCAACACCCCTGTGTTCTGGCCAAACCCCCCAAACACCCCTGTGTTCTGGCCAAACCCCCAAACCCCCCTGTGTTCTGGCCAAGCCCCCAAACACCCCTGTGTTCTGGCCAAGCCCCCCAACACCCCTGTGTTCTGGCCAAGCCCCCCAACACCCCTGTGTTCTGGCCAAGCCCCCCAACACCCCTGTGTTCTGGCCAAACCCCCAACACCCCTGTGTTCTGGCCAAGCCCCCCAACACCCCTGTGTTCTGGCCAAGCCCCCCAACACCCCTGTGTTCTGGCCAAACCCCCAACACCCCTGTGTTCTGGCCAAGCCCCCCAACACCCCTGTGTTCTGGCCAAACCCCCAACACCCCTGTGTTCTGGCCAAGCCCCCAAACACCCCTGTGTTCTGGCCAAACCCCCAAACACCCCTGTGTTCTGGCCAAGCCCCCCAACACCCCTGGCTCTGGCCAAACCCCCAAACACCCCTGTGTTCTGGCCAAGCCCCCCAACACCCCTGTGTTCTGGCCAAACCCCCAACACCCCTGTGTTCTGGCCAAGCCCCCCAACACCCCTGTGTTCTGGCCAAGCCCCCCAACACCCCTGTGTTCTGGCCAAACCCCCAACACCCCTGTGTTCTGGCCAAACCCCCAAACACCCCTGTGTTCTGGCCAAGCCCCCCAAACACCCCTGTGTTCTGGCCAAGCCCCCCAACACCCCTGTGTTCTGGCCAAGCCCCCCAACACCCCTGTGTTCTGGCCAAGCCCCCCAAACACCCCTGTGTTCTGGCCAAGCCCCCCAACACCCCTGTGTTCTGGCCAAGCCCCCCAACACCCCTGTGTTCTGGCCAAGCCCCCAAACACCCCTGTGTTCTGGCCAAACCCCCAAACACCCCTGTGTTCTGGCCAAACCCCCCAACACCCCTGTGTTCTGGCCAAGCCCCCCAACACCCCTGTGTTCTGGCCAAACCCCCCAAACACCCCTGTGTTCTGGCCAAACCCCCAAACCCCCCTGTGTTCTGGCCAAGCCCCCAAACACCCCTGTGTTCTGGCCAAGCCCCCCAACACCCCTGTGTTCTGGCCAAGCCCCCCAACACCCCTGTGTTCTGGCCAAGCCCCCCAACACCCCTGTGTTCTGGCCAAACCCCCAACACCCCTGTGTTCTGGCCAAGCCCCCCAACACCCCTGTGTTCTGGCCAAACCCCCAACACCCCTGTGTTCTGGCCAAGCCCCCAAACACCCCTGTGTTCTGGCCAAGCCCCCAAACACCCCTGTGTTCTGGCCAAGCCCCCCAACACCCCTGTGTTCTGGCCAAGCCCCCCAACACCCCTGTGTTCTGGCCAAACCCCAAAACACCCCTGTGTTCTGGCCAAGCCCCCCAACACCCCTGTGTTCTGGCCAAGCCCCCCAACACCCCTGTGTTCTGGCCAAGCCCCCCAACACCCCTGTGTTCTGGCCAAACCCCCAACACCCCTGTGTTCTGGCCAAACCCCCAACACCCCTGTGTTCTGGCCAAGCCCCCCAACACCCCTGTGTTCTGGCCAAACCCCCAACACCCCTGTGTTCTGGCCAAGCCCCCAAACACCCCTGTGTTCTGGCCAAGCCCCCAAACACCCCTGTGTTCTGGCCAAGCCCCCCAACACCCCTGTGTTCTGGCCAAGCCCCCCAACACCCCTGTGTTCTGGCCAAACCCCAAAACACCCCTGTGTTCTGGCCAAGCCCCCCAACACCCCTGTGTTCTGGCCAAGCCCCCCAACACCCCTGTGTTCTGGCCAAGCCCCCCAACACCCCTGTGTTCTGGCCAAACCCCCAACACCCCTGTGTTCTGGCCAAACCCCCAAACACCCCTGTGTTCTGGCCAAGCCCCCAAACACCCCTGTGTTCTGGCCAAGCCCCCCAACACCCCTGTGTTCTGGCCAAGCCCCCCAACACCCCTGTGTTCTGGCCAAACCCCAAAACACCCCTGTGTTCTGGCCAAGCCCCCCAACACCCCTGTGTTCTGGCCAAGCCCCCCAACACCCCTGTGTTCTGGCCAAGCCCCCCAACACCCCTGTGTTCTGGCCAAGCCCCCCAACACCCCTGTGTTCTGGCCAAGCCCCCCAACACCCCTGTGTTCTGGCCAAGCCCCCCAAACACCCCTGTGTTCTGGCCAAGCCCCCAAACACCCCTGTGTTCTGGCCAAACCCCAAAACACCCCTGTGTTCTGGCCAAGCCCCCCAACACCCCTGTGTTCTGGCCAAGCCCCCCAACACCCCTGTGTTCTGGCCAAGCCCCCCAAACACCCCTGTGTTCTGGCCAAGCCCCCAAACACCCCTGTGTTCTGGCCAAACCCCCAAACACCCCTGTGTTCTGGCCAAGCCCCCCAACACCCCTGTGTTCTGGCCAAGCCCCCAAACACCCCTGTGTTCTGGCCAAACCCCCCAACACCCCTGTGTTCTGGCCAAGCCCCCAAACACCCCTGTGTTCTGGCCAAGCCCCCAAACACCCCTGTGTTCTGGCCAAGCCCCCAAACACCCCTGTGTTCTGGCCAAGCCCCCAAACACCCCTGTGTTCTGGCCAAGCCCCCAAACACCCCTGTGTTCTGGCCAAACCCCCCAACACCCCTGTGTTCTGGCCAAGCCCCCAAACACCCCTGTGTTCTGGCCAAGCCCCCAAACACCCCTGTGTTCTGGCCAAGCCCCCCAACACCCCTGTGTTCTGGCCAAGCCCCCAAACACCCCTGTGTTCTGGCCAAACCCCCCAACACCCCTGTGTTCTGGCCAAGCCCCCAAACACCCCTGTGTTCTGGCCAAGCCCCCCAAACACCCCTGTGTTCTGGCCAAGCCCCCAAACACCCCTGTGTTCTGGCCAAACCCCCAAACACCCCTGTGTTCTGGCCAAGCCCCCAAACACCCCTGTGTTCTGGCCAAACCCCAAAACACCCCTGTGTTCTGGCCAAGCCCCCCAACACCCCTGTGTTCTGGCCAAGCCCCCCAACACCCCTGTGTTCTGGCCAAGCCCCCCAAACACCCCTGTGTTCTGGCCAAGCCCCCAAACACCCCTGTGTTCTGGCCAAACCCCCAAACACCCCTGTGTTCTGGCCAAGCCCCCCAACACCCCTGTGTTCTGGCCAAGCCCCCAAACACCCCTGTGTTCTGGCCAAACCCCCCAACACCCCTGTGTTCTGGCCAAGCCCCCAAACACCCCTGTGTTCTGGCCAAGCCCCCCAACACCCCTGTGTTCTGGCCAAACCCCCAAACACCCCTGTGTTCTGGCCAAACCCCCAAACACCCCTGTGTTCTGGCCAAACCCCCCAACACCCCTGTGTTCTGGCCAAACCCCCAAACACCCCTGTGTTCTGGCCAAACCCCCCAACACCCCTGTGTTCTGGCCAAGCCCCCCAAACACCCCTGTGTTCTGGCCAAACCCCCAAACACCCCTGTGTTCTGGCCAAGCCCCCAAACACCCCGGTGTTCTGGCCAAGCCCCCCAACACCCCTGTGTTCTGGCCAAGCCCCCCAACACCCCTGTGTTCTGGCCAAACCCCCAACACCCCTGTGTTCTGGCCAAACCCCCAAACACCCCTGTGTTCTGGCCAAGCCCCCAAACACCCCTGTGTTCTGGCCAAGCCCCCCAACACCCCTGTGTTCTGGCCAAGCCCCCCAACACCCCTGTGTTCTGGCCAAACCCCAAAACACCCCTGTGTTCTGGCCAAGCCCCCCAACACCCCTGTGTTCTGGCCAAGCCCCCCAACACCCCTGTGTTCTGGCCAAGCCCCCCAACACCCCTGTGTTCTGGCCAAGCCCCCCAACACCCCTGTGTTCTGGCCAAGCCCCCCAACACCCCTGTGTTCTGGCCAAGCCCCCCAAACACCCCTGTGTTCTGGCCAAGCCCCCAAACACCCCTGTGTTCTGGCCAAACCCCAAAACACCCCTGTGTTCTGGCCAAGCCCCCCAACACCCCTGTGTTCTGGCCAAGCCCCCCAACACCCCTGTGTTCTGGCCAAGCCCCCCAAACACCCCTGTGTTCTGGCCAAGCCCCCAAACACCCCTGTGTTCTGGCCAAACCCCCAAACACCCCTGTGTTCTGGCCAAGCCCCCCAACACCCCTGTGTTCTGGCCAAGCCCCCAAACACCCCTGTGTTCTGGCCAAACCCCCCAACACCCCTGTGTTCTGGCCAAGCCCCCAAACACCCCTGTGTTCTGGCCAAGCCCCCAAACACCCCTGTGTTCTGGCCAAGCCCCCAAACACCCCTGTGTTCTGGCCAAGCCCCCAAACACCCCTGTGTTCTGGCCAAGCCCCCAAACACCCCTGTGTTCTGGCCAAACCCCCCAACACCCCTGTGTTCTGGCCAAGCCCCCAAACACCCCTGTGTTCTGGCCAAGCCCCCAAACACCCCTGTGTTCTGGCCAAGCCCCCCAACACCCCTGTGTTCTGGCCAAGCCCCCAAACACCCCTGTGTTCTGGCCAAACCCCCCAACACCCCTGTGTTCTGGCCAAGCCCCCAAACACCCCTGTGTTCTGGCCAAGCCCCCCAAACACCCCTGTGTTCTGGCCAAGCCCCCAAACACCCCTGTGTTCTGGCCAAACCCCCAAACACCCCTGTGTTCTGGCCAAGCCCCCAAACACCCCTGTGTTCTGGCCAAACCCCAAAACACCCCTGTGTTCTGGCCAAGCCCCCCAACACCCCTGTGTTCTGGCCAAGCCCCCCAACACCCCTGTGTTCTGGCCAAGCCCCCCAAACACCCCTGTGTTCTGGCCAAGCCCCCAAACACCCCTGTGTTCTGGCCAAACCCCCAAACACCCCTGTGTTCTGGCCAAGCCCCCCAACACCCCTGTGTTCTGGCCAAGCCCCCAAACACCCCTGTGTTCTGGCCAAACCCCCCAACACCCCTGTGTTCTGGCCAAGCCCCCAAACACCCCTGTGTTCTGGCCAAGCCCCCCAACACCCCTGTGTTCTGGCCAAACCCCCAAACACCCCTGTGTTCTGGCCAAACCCCCAAACACCCCTGTGTTCTGGCCAAACCCCCCAACACCCCTGTGTTCTGGCCAAACCCCCAAACACCCCTGTGTTCTGGCCAAACCCCCCAACACCCCTGTGTTCTGGCCAAGCCCCCAAACACCCCTGTGTTCTGGCCAAACCCCCAAACACCCCTGTGTTCTGGCCAAACCCCCAAACACCCCTGTGTTCTGGCCAAACCCCCAAACACCCCTGTGTTCTGGCCAAACCCCCAAACACCCCTGTGTTCTGGCCAAACCCCCAAACACCCCTGTGTTCTGGCCAAGCCCCCAAA
The DNA here is from genome assembly GCA_031834385.1 of Semotilus atromaculatus. Lineage (NCBI taxonomy): Eukaryota > Metazoa > Chordata > Actinopteri > Cypriniformes > Leuciscidae > Semotilus > Semotilus atromaculatus. Next base: position 34,982,840 of record JAULUF010000001.1, read on the forward strand.
CACCCCTGTGTTCTGGCCAAACCCCCAAACACCCCTGTGTTCTGGCCAAACCCCCAAACACCCCTGTGTTCTGGCCAAACCCCCAAACACCCCTGTGTTCTGGCCAAACCCCCAAACACCCCTGTGTTCTGGGCCCCTTCTGCAGGACGTGTTACTGAACCTATCGACAACACTACGGCAAATGTAGAAATAAAAAAATAAAACATCTAGGTGAACATCAGATTTTATACCAGCCTATCAGAAAGATTATAGAGATGCACTTAGTTCGATTTTTCATTGAGTTTGACCTGCCGATACTTTCATTTTTTCTAACCACTTTACAGCACACACAAATTTATTTGGTAACACTTTATTTTACGGTGTCCATACGTTACATGTACTTACTGTAGTAATAACAGTAAATTATGCATAATTACACGCAATTAACCCTCAACCAAACATTAACCCTATAGTAAATACATGTAGATAATATTACTCTGTTCGTAAATATATAATTACACTGTAACAATGACACCTTAAAATAAAGTGTAACCTTTTTTTTTTTTTTTTTTTTTTTTTTATAAAACACCATACAGTTTTACCCAAACTGAATAATTAAGACAAGTTTAAATTGGTACATTTTCTATAAATATTTTTGAGTCTTCTTTTTCTTTTCTGACATATACTCCAGTTCTTGTTAAACACACTAGAGATGCAAATTATGTGCATTTTAGGCACTTTTTGTGTGAAATCATATTTATTTTGTCCATCAAAAGTGTGCTTTCACCGTCACTGATCACATGACGATCTGTAGATTAGCATTACAAGTATAATGTTCAGATATGCCACAAATTTTTATAATGCTATTTCATAACAATACTTTACAATACAATACTTTTTTTCCCGCTTTTGTTTTTCTTCTTCCAGCTTGCTCGCCCCCGCTTTGAAAACCCCTGCCCTGAGTAAGTGTAATTAATATTACTCAGGACTTACATGTATAATGACACTCTAACAAGGACTCTGGCAAGCCCTTTTGACTTTTATTCTTCCATATGAATTATTGATATCCATCATTTAATTTTCACTTGTTAAAATGCTAATTCTTGATATCAAGAAATTAAATTTCCACTAGTAAAAACTATAATCTTGATGTCTGTACTTGTATTTTCACCATAGGCTGCCATTCAAATTCAACTGTTGATATCAAGAAATATTTCTTACTAGTTGAAATTACAATTTCACATATCAGAAATTCAATTATTACAAGAAGAAAATCATGCTATTTTCAGACGGTTATAGAAACTTTTTTGGCATAAAGGGTTTGTTCATTTCCTTATTCAGTGACACTTTATTTAAGGTGTTACAGTGTAATTATATATTTAAGTACTGAGTAATAATAATTAACTACATGCACTTACTTTAGGGTTTGGGTTTGTTTTAGGGTTAATTGCATGTAATTATGCATAACATATAGTTATTACTACAGTAACTACATGTAACATGTTAAATAAAGTGTAACCCTTTATTTTAAGGTGACCTTGTTAGTGTAATTATACATTTACTGAGTAATATTAATTAATAGAGTTACGGTTTGGTTTAGGGTTAATTCCATGTAATTATGCATAATTATACAGTAACTACATGTAACGTGTAACAAGGACACTGTTAAATAAAGTGTAATCCTTTATTTTAAGGTTCCGTGTTATAGTGTAATTATACATTGAAGTACTGAGTAATATTAACATGTATTGACTATAGGGTTTGGTTGAGGGTTAGTTGCATGTAATTATGCATAGTTTACTGTTATTACTACGGTAAGTACATGTAACATATGTAACAAGGACACTGTAAAATAAAGTGTTACCAAATAGAGTTCTGTATAGAATTTAATTCTACCTCATTAAGCATTTCATCTGTAGCTGATCCTTTCATGTGTGTATGTGTGTGTGTGTGTGTGTGTGTGCGTGTTGTGTTAATCTGCTGGTGTGTGTGTGTGTGTGTGTGTGTGTATTGTGTTCATCTGCTGGTGTGTGTGTGTGTTGTGTTCATCTGCTGGTGTGTGTGTGTGTGTGTTGTGTTCATCTGCTGGTGTGTGTGTGTTGTGTGTGTGTTGTGTTCATCTGCTGGTGTGTTGTGTGTGTGTTGTGTTCATCTGCTGGTGTGTGTGTTGTGTTCATCTGCT
>JAULUF010000001.1:34990000-35020000 GCA_031834385.1 Semotilus atromaculatus
TCGCTGAAGTCTCTGAATCTGGATCTGGATCTGAATCTGAATCTGGATCTGGATCTGGATCTGGATCTGAATCTGGATCTGGACCTGGACCTGGACCTGGACCTGAATCTGGATCTGGATCTGGATCTGGATCTGAATCTGGATCTGGATCTGGACCTGAATCTGGATCTGGATCTGGACCTGGACCTGAATCTGGATCTGGATCTGGATCTGAATCTGAATCTGGATCTGGATCTGGATCTGGATCTGAATCTGAATCTGAATCTGGATCTGGATCTGAATCTGGATCTGGATCTGGATCAGGATCTGAATCTGAATCTGAATCTGAATCTGAATCTAAAACAACTTAATTTCTGCTGTCAAGCTGATGCTGATATTAATATGTGTACAGTCAGTAACACAACACGGCAGTTATTTCTGCATTTTTGCTTGTTTTAAAAAAAAAAGTGAGAAACCAACAGAAGAATTTCAGTCTCTTTTAATAAATTAGTTTCTAATAATTTTAATTATTCAAGTTTTTTATCCGTTTCATTTACAGATTTCCTTTAACCCTAAATCACAACATAATGCAACGCATCATTCAAAATAAAATGTTTTTCCTCCATATTTCTGCCATATTTTTAAAGACTTTTCTTTGGGTATTTCACACATTCATACATTTAAATTTGCACATAACTGTACATCTGTAAATAGTGCATTCATAAATATTTGTATTACTGTAGTGTATTGTATTTAACTGTATCCTCTATCTCTTCTTTATTGTTGTATTATATTGTTGTTTGTACCGCACTGGAAGCTCATTTCTGTACAGATTGACATTAAAGCTCTTTCTGGTTCTGATCATTACATGACTTACACTTCTGCTATAAAGTTTGTAATTATACTTTCATGCTAAAAATATTACATTTAATTTAAAGCCACTGCTTTCCGTTCTCAGCTCTGCTCTGATGATAAATGGAAAAGCAGAGGAAGAATGATAAATGCAAATATAATAATGCAACTTTAACCCTGTAATTGTGCAAAATAACATCAATTCATCTGTCACAGTAGCCTATTTGAGCTTGCATATTGTTCATGGGGATTTTAATACATTTCAGTGTCTTTTTATACAATAAAGAGTTTTGGCGCTGTGAATTAATTTCAGTAAGTATTATTATAATTTGTATAATTAATAAGGGTAGTAGATGAGCACTTGATTTAGTATTTTACTTTGTCAAATAAAACTCTGAAGGAAGAGTGAACTGGTAACACTTTACAAAAAGGTTCATTAATTAACATTAATGCATTAACTAACATGAACTAACCATGAGCAATATTTATTTTAAGGTGTCATTGTTACAGTGTAATTATATATTTAAGTACTGAGTAAAATTAATTAACAACATACTAGGGTTAGGGTTTGGTTGAGGATTAGATCCATGTAATTATGCATAATTTACTGTTATTACTGTAAAATAAAGTGTTAGCTACATTTGTTACTGTATTTGTCTTTGTTAATAGTTAATAGAAATACAGCTGTTCATGTTAGTTCACGGTGCATTAACTAATGTTAACAAATACAACCTTTGATTTTAATAACGTATTAGTAAATGTTGAAAAGAACATTAAAGATTAATAAATACTGTATAAGTGCAGTTCATTATTAGTACATGCAAATTAATGTAGGCTAGTTAACTAATGAGCCTTATTGTAAAGTGTTACCAGTGAATTAAACCCTTTTCCATTAAACAACAAACAAACAGAAAAAGTTTGTGCATGGAAAAAGTTGAGATTGCATGAGTTCAGTGTTCCTGTGAACGCACCAGAACGCCACAGTGAGTGTTGGCTGTTATAAACTGAAGTTTCCACTGAGGTAAACTGCAGAGTGCAGCTCGCGCTCCTGCACGCGCCGATCTCGCGAGTCTCAAAATAGAACCCGCGACTCGCTTTACACGCAGAAACACAGAAGATTATGCCTTTTCACTAATGTGTTATGCGCGCTCGTGCAGATGAGCGTATATCGGTGTGTGTGTGTGTGTGTGTGTGTGTGTGTGTATGAGAGAGGCTTGAATGGTTGTGCTTCACATCAAAGGCTCAGGCAAGTCTCTGCATTAACAAGCCCCTTTGTTTCCTGAGAGAGAGAGAGAGAGAGAGAGAGAGAGAGAGAGAGAGATGTTATAACACTGTTATAAATATGAGAACATAAAAAAAATATTTCTATGTTTATGTTCATGTTACTTTTTTTCATTATTATTATTTTATTATTAATTAATTCTTTATTTTTTATTGTATAGTGTTATTGATGCTTTGCCAATGTAGATTTCTTTCACCATGTAGCCAATAAAGCTTTAATCCTGAGAGAGAGAAAGAGAGAGAGAGAGAGAGAGAGAGAGAGAGAGAGAGAGATTTTCTATTATTATTATTATTGTTTTATGTTATCAGTATTATTATTTTTACTATATCTAGCCATGTACAAATATATTTATATATATCTATTTAGGCCATATTATCTTTTTGATTTAATTGAACTATTATTATTATTTTCTGTACTAAATGTTCACATCATTTTCCATGTTGTTTTGATGCTTTGGCAATACAAAATGTATTTTTTGTCATGCCAATAAAGCTTTTTGAGAAAGAGAGAGAGAGAGAGAGAGGTTACAACAGCAGGTCTCTCTCTCCTGACACCGACGACCCCTGTGATAACCAAGACATGAAGTTCATCAACACCAAACACACACGTGACACACGAGCTGCATGATGGAGAATATGATCCTCAATAAAGTCCCGGTTGTTAATAACTGAAGCCGTGCTGTAGAGCTGAAGGGTGTGTCTGCTCTCGTGGCTGAGCTCACGGCTCTTCACATGTGGCTCGACCTCAGTTAAAGGATCTGATTTAATTAGTTTGCTACTTAAATGCGCCTGGAGATTATTTAGGAAGCACAGTATATAATTTTTAGGAACTGCATTTATCCTGGAAACCATCAAAGCTTGAAGCGTGGAAATGCTTTAACTCTTCATCTCTTCGAAAGCTCTCACATACATATCAGAAACTGGACTTATAAAGATAAAGATTAGTTTGAGGTCATGAACAAGACATTCCGATTCTTGCAAACAACAACTTTTGCTCAGTGAACGTGTTAGTTCTGCGCTTCCTGCCCCTGTGGCTTTGTTCAAAAACGCTAAATTATACACTTCTGACATTTGAAGTCTGTGCAAAAGATAAAGAAATGATCTAGGCCAAAAAATCCCTGAATCTGACTCGACTCTGTCCCACTGACAGCATGCAAATATGAGCTCAGGACATTGAGGAATCATTAGGAAAATGATGTGGAAAAACTGCTTCCATGATAAGCAGCTGTCTATATTTAATCAAGGCAAATAAACAAGGTCTCATTTATAATTTAGATTTGCATGCATTAAAGAGGCCATTTTTAATCCATTTATTAATATGCATGGAAGATATTGTATAAATATGCAGCCTTATGCAAATACCAGACACATTTTTGTTTGTATTTAATTCTTATTCCCAGCTGTAGATCATGACAGTACATGTACTCAGATATTATTGCACAGCATGGGAAGGAATGAAGGAACCCATCGTTATTTTATTTCCCATTAAAACTCAAAACATAAGTCATGCACAAGATCGGTGTGTTTCACAAACAACTTCCTACTTTCCACAAAATCTGATCAGCATTTGTATTTAGTATGCCATTTTATTTTGTGCAGTAACTTATATGGGTAATTAGTTGTAGTGAAAACACAGGTCTAGTGTTGATATACATTCAGAATATTTTTATATTACATATTTCTTCTAAAAATATATTTATAATTTTATAATTTATTTCAATTAAATTTATAATTTTTATAATAAAATAAATTATATCAAAATATTGTGATGCCCGCCCCAAATAATACGTTGCAATTGCCAATATAAACAGAAAAATATGTTATGCCAATAAACCATATTAAAAATAGAAAATCTCTTCTAACTTCAAGAAATGTTTCTCAAGGAAAACTGGAGCTCTTTCTCTTGGTTTATTGGTCGATCGCTAAACACACACTGAACTCTTTGATGATGGGTTCGTTCTGGCTCACTTTACCCCAATCAACTCTCTTTACGCGCTAATTCTCACTTTATAGGCTATTTCAGTGAAGCGAAACCCATGCATCTTAATAATTGGGATGATCTAAAATATTTATCAATTACATCCATCTTTAAATGCTCGACATTTTTTGTGTGCATTTTATTCGTGTGTATATAATAGTTTCTTACGATCTCCATCAAAAAAGCCCTGAAACTCAAAAGTGTCGTGTCCCTTTAAGAGCCCCCCCCCCGCCCCCCACCCTCGGCTCATTTCAGCTGTCAATCACGCGTCGGTCTCTTTGATCTTCGCTGTTCTAAAGCTCGACTGTTTGTTACTTTCAAGTCGCGCGCGGATCGTCACAGCACACAGAAGTTTTCCTCTCTCGCGCGGGTCTCAAACGCTCATCCGAGCGCGCAAAACAACGACGACAACAACACTCAGAAGTATATTGTAAAGTTGTCTGGTAGAGTACAGTATGCCGCAGCTGAACGGCGGAGGAGGAGATGATCTCGGGGCGAATGATGAGATGATCGCGTTTAAAGATGAAGGAGGAGATCACGAGGAGAAGATCCGCGAGAGCGCGTTCACGGAGAGGGACCTGGCCGATCTCAAGTCATCTCTGGTCAACGAGTCCGAGATCAGCCAGAACAACACACACCCAGCCGTAAGTGTGTGTGTGTGTGTGTGTGTGTTTGCGCGCGTGCGTGCGTGCGTGCTGTGGATGATGTTCGTGTGAGTGAAATAAAGTGTGTTTGTAATGAGCAGGTGATCAGGAGAGGACAGCAGGAGGATCAGAGGATCTACACTGATAAACGAGAACATCTGGACGACGGTGAGACTTCACACGCTATACACACACTTAGACTTACACACTCACACACTTTACACACGCTATACAACACACACTTAGACTTACACACTCACACACTTTACACACGCTATACAACACACACTTAGACTTACACACTCACACACTTTACACACGCTATACAACACACACTTAGACTTACACACTTTACACACGCTATACACACACTTAGACTCACACACTCACACACTTTACACACGCTATACACACACTTAGACTCACACATTCACACACTTTACACACGCTATACACACACTTCACACGCGCTATACACACACTTAGACTCACACAGTATACACATGCTATACACACTATACACACACTTACACTCACAGACTATACACACGCTATACACACACACTTAGATTCACACACTCACACACTGTACACACGCTATACATGCTATACACACTTATATTCACACACTGTACACACTATACACACACTTAGACTCACACATTCACACGCTATACATACACTTACACTCACACACTATACACACTCTATACACACACTTAGACGCACACACACACTATAAACTCTAACGCATACACTCACTCTCTCACATACACACACACACACACACACACACAGTGTGTGTGTGTGTGTGTGACCTTATTTACACAAATCTGTGCGTGTGGCTTTTATAAGTAAAATTGTCTCCGGAAATGTGCTAAATCAGACCACGTTTCTTGTTTGGAAAAACTGCAAAAAGTAAAAAAAAATCGTTTTATTTCAATATTCATCTTGATTTAAAGCGTCTTTAATTGGGAAAATTAAAAACTTTCATCTAGATCTGGTACACAACCGATGGACTTTTCTTGGGGAAAACCTGAAATCCGCATCAGTAAATATACGCCGTTGACTCATATATTTCTGTCTATCACAAACATGTTTGATCTATTTCCGTTATTTGTGTTTTAGAACCGAAACCGCTTTGAAGAGAATCTGTGATTGATCATCGTTATATTTTACAAGAGCGGCTATAAATACGTGTACAACACAAGAAGGTTTCTGTAGGTTATAAAGACCCAGTTTTCACAGGTTCAGAGATTGATTGTTGTTCTCGGTGTGGTTTTCTCCAGTGCCCAAACATCACGATGGTGGAATGTACAAGGCGTCGTATTCTGGATACCCGTTCCTGATGCTCCCCGAGCCGTACCTCCCGAACGGACCCGTGTCTCCAGCCGTAAGTTCTTCCATTAGGGTTCGATCATTACAGTCCAGGTGTGTGTGTGTGTGTGTGTGTGTGTGTGTGGGAACAGCTGAAGACAGGCCTGTAATTACACTAGAAGAAGAGAATCCCACTCCATCCATTCCTTTGATGCGAATCTTAAAGGGACAGTACACACACACAAAAATGAATCATTTCACAAAGAGTTTCTTTCTTCTGTTGAACACAAAGGAAGATGTTTTGAAGAATATGGGCAATCAAACAATTGTGGGGTACCATCGACTTCCTTAGTATTCTCTTTTATACTATGGAAGTCAATGGTGTCCAAAATATCTCATACAGGTTTGGAACAACATGAACAACTTTTTTTTTTTTTTTGGGTGTACTGTCCCTTTAAGCTCAGTAGACGTTCACATTTATTTAGATCTGTTCAAACTTGCAGCAATGCATATGAAGTTTTGGTGTCATGATGCACATGTTTGTGTTGTTTGTCATTGTATTATTGGGATGCGGTTCTTTAAGTCCTTGATGAATATCTAATTGTTTAATTTTAAAGGGACAGTACACCCAAAAATGTATCATTTACTCGCCCTCGGGTTGTTTCAAACCTGTATTAGTTTCTTTCTTCTGTTGAACACAAAGGAAGATATTTTGAAGAATATGGGTAACAACAATTGTGGGGTAGCATTGACTTCCATAGTATTTTCTTGCATACTATGGAAGTCAGTGGTGCCCAAAATATCTCAGAGGTTTGTATATCTCATACAACACGAGAGTGAATAAATTATACATTTTTTGGGAAGATGTCCCTTAAAGATCATTAGACATTCACATTGCTTTAGATCTGTTCAAACTTACAGCAATGCATGTGAAGTTTTGGTGTCATGATGCACACGTTTGTGTTGATTGTCAAATTGTATTTTTGGGACGTGGTGCTTTAAATCATTGATGCATATCTAATTGTGTGTTATCTTAAAGGGACAGTACACCCAATTTTTTTTTATCATTTACCCCCCCTCAATCGTTCCTAATCTGTATGAGTTTCTTTCTCAGCTGAACACAAAGGAAGATATTTTGAAGAATATGGATAAACCAAAAAATGTCATACTATGGAAGTCAATGGTGCCCAAAATATAATATTTTGTGTTCAGCAGAAGATATAAACTTATACAGGTTTGGAACAACATGAGGGTGAGAAATGATTAATATTTTCTGGTGAACTGTCCCTTTAAGCTCAGTAGACGTTCACATATTGCTTTAGATCTGTTCAAACTTACAGCAATGCATGCGCTTCTCATGAAGTTTTAGTGTCACGATGCACACATTTGTGTTGTTTGTCACTGAATTATTGTGATGAGGAGCTTTAAGTCATTGATGCAAATCTATTTGTGTTTAAGTGCATGTGTGCGAACCTTGACGGTCTACTTGCGTATTATCCTGAAGATTACTTTGATAATGATGTAGCATGACATCATTATCATACTTGTCAGTTGTCTGAAGTCTTTTGCCTTGTGATTGTGTGGATATAGTGTATTTTTGAAGAAAAACACGTGTACAGTAACTGAATCCAGATTGTAGCTCTTGAAAAGGTTTCTTATGAAACGCACCAAAAGTGTAGTTATAAGCCTGTAATTGCACCAGTTCTTGATCAGTTCTGTATCTTGCACTTATTTCAATTGTAAAGTCCACAGATTTATCAACACACACACACACACACACACACACACAGAGACACACACACACACACACACACACACACACATTACTATGTCTTTATGAAAGCATGTAGGAATGATAATTATGATGATATGGTGGCGTTGTGAAAGTCCCGTATAGCTGTGAAATTAGATTTTTGAAGTGTCTTCCAGGTTTTTCTCAACTTTTAATGCTGTTCAGTGAGTCGATTAAATGTTCAGGGACGATATATATGGGAACGTTGTTATGATTAGTGTTTATGCCACAACTAGAGCTTTTTTTTTATTTGTTTAACGCTCTTTTCATCAGTCCCATCTGAATTCAAGTGATTTTCCTCTGTAAAGCAAACTGTAAGGTCTTCCAAATTCGAGGATTTTTCTTAGTGCCAAAAAAGTGAAGATTATAAATGATGTTTGTGTTTTTGATTCAAGCTCTTTACCCACAATGCACAGCTAAGCTGCTGATTTTACACGGCCATCGGGGATCCCTTGTTGAGTTGACAATTAAACTCTAAGTGTTGCGATTGATTGAAGTCGAAGCTCAGGGCTTGTTCTTGTAATAAACAATAGACGAACACTGGCTTTGTGTCATAATCCGTCCAGAGCAGCTCTGAGTGACGGCGATAAGTAACAGACACTGGATTACACCCTCTTTAAGAAAAAAGCTCTTTAACCCATTCTGCCACTTCAATACGGACACAATGTGCCGTCGGAAAGCTTGCAAGTTGTAGGTCTGAAAACTCAAGCCACAATGGCCGCGTGTTGCAAGCGTGCGTGAAGCTCAAAGCTCAGATCTCCTTCAGCCGGAGGTTAAATCACGCTAACTTCGCATTAAAATACAAATATTGATAAGAGACCCCGTGTGGCCTTGGTCTTTGAAGCGAGCGCCTGCGGACGAATCTGCAAGAGTTATTTATGGAGCCGGAAATATTTGGGAAACTATCAAAACCCGTCGGATCCCCTCAGGTGTTTATAGCTGTAATTATTGGTGTGGTCGTGTCTGTTCCACCGCTCGCGCGCGCGCGAGAGAGAGAGGACAGGTGTTTAAGTCGTCTCGGAGCCGTGCTCAAACATGTCAAGCGCCTGAAGTCAGGGCTGTCGAGCAAATTCTTCTCAGATGAAGAAGACTTTTATCAAGGTGTGAGGCAGATGATGTAGTAGCTAAAGAGACTGGACAGGGTTTCGGTGTTTGATTTCCTTCTGAAATGAGGACATCGTGTCTCTGTGTTGATTCGATCTATTGTCTTGTCAGGAAATTTATTTATTTTCTGTGCTTCTATTCGGTGATGACAGAAAAATTTGTCCAAATTAGTCAAAAGGACTCAAACGAGTTCATATCACTCAGACTGAGTTTATCACATTGAGAGGTTTTGCTGAACTCCAGACTGATTTATAACTGAGTGTCATCGACATAACAGTGGAAACTAATCCCATGTTTTCTTATAACATAACCAAGCGGCAGCAAGTCAAGTCACTTTTATTTACAATACAGATTGTTTCAAAGCACCTTTACATTGACAAGAAGAAAATAATAGAAAATAACAAAATAAAGCATATATATTGAAAATAGTAAAGGTCCTAAAACAGACCCTTGTGGCACTCCATAATTTACTGACGTTATCATGGATTTTGTCACCCGTTTAAATAGACAAAATGGTAGCAATCTGATTTAATGCCTGTCCCTGAAAACAGTGCAATTGTGTAGTAAATCTAACAGTATTTTATGATCTGTACTGTAGATACTAAAACTAGTATTGAGATACAGACTGTCTTTCTGTGCTTCCATTCGGTGACGACAGAAAAATGAGTCCAAATGACTGAAAAGGATTTATTTGAAGACTCGTATGTCTTCATATTACTCACAGTCTGAGTTTATCACATTGAGAGGTTTTGTTGAACTCCAGACTGATGTATAACTGAGTATCATCGACATAACAGTGGAAACTAATCCCATGGTTTCTTTAATATCACCAAGCGGTCAAATAGCAGAGGGCCTTAAATACTGACGTTACCTTTTTTTTTTTTTATTCAACCACTTGTCTTGTCAGGAAATGTATATTCTGTGCTTCCATTCAGTGACGACACTCTTCACCACCTTTTAATAAAGTGCAGAAAAATTAGTCTGAATGAATCAAAAGGATTTATTTGTAGACTCATACATCTTCAAATCACTCACAGTCTGAGTTTATCACATTGAGAGGTTTTGTTTGAGCTCCAGACTGATATATAACTTTGTATAATTGGCATAACAGTGGAAACTAATTCCATGTTTTCTTATAATATAACCAAGCAGTTTATTTATATATATATATATATATATATATATATATATATATATATATATATATATATATATATATATATATATATATATATATATACACAGTACTGTGCAAAAGTTTTAGATCTGTAAGATTTTTTATGTTTTTAAAAGAAGTCTCTTCTGCTCACCAAGGCTGCAATTATTTGATAAAAATTACAAAAAAAACAATAATATTGTGAAATATTATTACAATTTTAAACAGCTGTTTTCTATGTGAATATACAGTAAAGTGTAATTTATTCCTGAGATCAAAGCTGAATTTTCATCATCATTACTCCAGTCTTCAGTGTCACATGATCCTTCAGAAATCATTCTAATATGATGATTTGATGCTCAAAAAACATTCATTATTATTTTCAATGTTGAAAACAGTTGTGTACAATTTTTTTTTTCAAAATTCTTTGATGAATAGAAAGTTCAAAAGAACAGCTTTTATTTAAAATAGAATATTTTCTAACATTATAAATGTCTTTACTGTAACTTTTGATCAGTTTAACTCATCCTTGATGAATAAAAGTATTGATTTATTATATTTCTTTCCCCCAAAAATAACATTTAAATTCTTACTGACCCCAAACTTTTGAAGGGTAGAGTTTAATGTTACAAAAGCTTTAGATTTCAGATAAATGCTGTTCTTTTTTAGTTTCTATTCATCATAGCATCATGAAATAAAAATGTAAAAAACTGTTTTCAACACTGATAATAATCATAAATGTTTCTTGAGCATCAAATCATCATATTATCCTGATTTCTGAAGGATCATGTGACACTGAAGACTGGAGTAATGATGATGATAAATTCAGCTTTGATCACAGGAATAAATTACACTTTACTGTATATTCACATAGAAAACCGCTGTTTTAAATTGTAATAATATTTCACAATATTACAGTTTTTTTTTTGTTTTTTTTATCAAATAATTGCAGTCTTGGTGAGCAGAAGAGACTTCTTTTAAAAACATAAAAAATCTTACCGATCTAAAACTTTTGCACAGTACTGTATATATATAGCAAAGGTCCTAAAACAGACCCTTGTGGCACTCCATAACATCAGTAAATTAGAAAAAATTGAAAAAATGGTAGCAATCTGATAGGCGTAATGCCTGTCCCTGAATACCAGTCTGTAGTGATCTGATCTGTAGTGTTGAACGCAGCACTAAAACTAGTATTGAGATACAGCGTTGGTCAGAAGCTAAAAGTAAGTCATTTGTAATTTTAACGAGCGCAGTTTCTATGCCTGACATTTTTTATAGTTATCATTTTAAGCAATCATGTTGAGTTGATGTTGGACATAGTGTCTCTGTGTCGACCAATTGTCTTGTCAGGAAAACGTGTGTGAAGGAAACTTCAGCCACCTTTAATAAAGCGCAGGAAAAAAGTCCAAATGAATCGAAAGCAAGGATTTATTTGAAGACTCCAACTTCTTCATATCACTCACAGTATGAAGATTTCTGTCTAAGTTTATTAGTTTGAGCTCCAGACAGATGCTGTTTCATATCGGTGTTTGTGCTACTGTACGTATTGTCGTCAAGACTCTCTCTTAATGAATCAGCCCACCACTAAAAGTGAAACACAGTAAAAAGTGAAAGAAAATCCCCCACCTCAAGGCAGCCTATACGTTTCTGGCAGTCAGTCAGCGAGACCCAGGCAGTGACGCATGTGTGATGCGAGCGGGTGTTTTGTCTTTGTCTTGTAGATGAGTGTGAGAGGTGAGCTGGCTCGTTCTCACCCAGGTGTGTGTGTGTGTGTGTGTGTGTGTGTGGTCGTTCTCCCCCGACCTGTTCTCCCAGACGTCCTGTAGGAAACTCACTGAAAGACTGTTAAATGATGACAATCATTGCAGTGATGTCATGAACAAAACATACTGCACAGTTTTTTAAAAAGTGCTTGACTTTTTTAAATACAATATACAAAAAAATTAGAATATTGTGCAAAAGTTTGTGTATTTCAGTAGTTCTAATTAAAAGGCGAAACTAATATATTTAGTATATATAACTATATACATATGCATGATTATACTTTTCAGAGGGCCGACATTTCTGTATTTACATTTTTATTTTTATTTTTTTTATTTCATGTAATATTCAAATTTTCTGAGATTTGGAATTTGGGGTTTTCATAAGCTGTAAGCCATAATCATCAAAATGATATCTTTTGCACGATATTAAAAATTTTCAAGTTTCACCTGTATATGAAATGTATTTTTTTTCAATACAATCTTTTCACGCAAATTTAACACTGCAAGTCCGTCTGATAAACCCCCATCAGACCTTTTCTCGATACGAGGTACACCCAACAATAAATATAATATAAAATATTATTTATTGAACAATACTAGCCATTATAAACTTTGTATTCAATATACATTATAAAGTACGTTGTAAGTTGTATTTTGGATACCTTATCCGTGAGTTTTCAAAATCCTTAAATACTAAAGATATTGTTTGATAAGTGCGGTCTCTGATTGTAGTCCTTGAAAACCAAAAAAGTAGTGCTTAAAGTCATTTAAAGTCCTGAAACTTCTTTTTACAGTATCTGTACGAACGTATATATATATAGTCATTTGGATGTTTTTCTTCAGGAATACACTCTAATATTGTGAACCATAGAGTATGGGGAACTCCGTCAGGTGGTACATTAATGACAAATTCGTCCCAATTCAATCGCTATTTACTTTTAGATATAGTTATCAAAACTAAAATTGAGTTTTAAATTGCACACATTGATATAAAGGTTTCTACTTCAATTTGTTGTTGAAATTTAAAATATATTTCAGTGCCTTTCATAACTTTTCATGACAGATGAATGCAAACATACATTAAATAATGAAGGTTAACAGGTTACTAAATATATAGTGCATATATTAATTTATCCTTTTTAGTGTTTTTTTTTTTTTTTTTGTAGTTGACTATGGAGTTTATGGTAAGGTGAGCAGATTTCTGAAATGGAAACCGGGGACATTTCCTATTTGAGTGGTCAAAATATCACTCAAAGCTCAGTTGTTGTTGTTATTATTATTTATTTACTAAAAAAGGTGGACAATACATTTGATATTGTTCCCTTTTTTTTCATACATATATATATATATATATATATATATATATATATATATATATATATAATATATATATATATATATACATACATACAGTATATTCAATACAAACAGTGTCTTTTCATTTTTGTGTGTTCCCTATATTATTAATAACAATAATAATAATTATGACTTAGTTTGATTATTATTTAGCACTCACAAAAAAAATAATAGTAAATAGCAAGCAGTTCAAAACAATAATATATCAAAATTATGACTTTACAAAAACACATTAAAAAAATAAAACAACATAAATATGATATGATAAATACAACTATTTAACAAATACTTTATAATTTTAGTTAATATTTTCATTTTTCACAAGCTGTTTCTGAATACAGAAATTCAAACTTTTTTGAATGTTTTGTTATGTTTGTGCTTTAATGACTCTAAAGCACAATGTTTTGGAGTGATTCTGCAAATGTATTTGTTGCAAGTGTAATTGTTAATTATATATTATAGTATATTGTTAGGATGTGTGGAAATGACTGCGTTGTGACTGCAGAACTTTTGTGGACGTTTAAAATCCCACACCCTGTTGAGTCCCTGTTATAAAGCACATACTAACATTATTACTGTAATTTAACATGAAAAGTTAGTATGTTACTACCTTGAAAGCAATAATGTTTTTGTTTTTTTACTAAGTAAGGGATAATGTAGATCCAGCGGTTGTTATCTCAGAATAAACCCTGACGGGGTGATCAGGATCAGGTCTCCATCAGCCTGAAGGGGTTTATTCTGAGATAACAACCGGCTGGATCTACATTATCACACTTATTACACGCTACTTTCCACATGAGTAAATCATTAGACACGAAATATTGATCTGAGTCTAAATATTTGATTAGTTCTTTAAACGCAAAGCTTCCGCGGAGAGAGCAGTTTCAGCGGCGAGTTCAAACTAGACGGACATTTAAGAGATACGGTGTACAGTCATAACACTGATTACACAGCATTTCAACACAATAATAATTATGGGTTTTAAAACTGTACCTGTTTGTATCTTATAATCCAACAGTTCTCTTTATCAGTGTCAGTGTTTCTGAACTCCTGAAACGCCTCCATTGTAGTCTTGAGTTTCTTCCGGGAACGAACACGTCACAATATTATAATAATTCATACGCAGAATAAAGGGGCGGGGCCTGGTTGAGTTAGTCAGTAGTGTGTTAAACTGGCGGTTATGGTAAGAGAACATTTGCCAAACACACTCGAAGCGCTCGACCAATCACAACACACTGATCCAGCCGACCAATCAGAGCACATTGTGCTTTTCAGGAGGAGGGGCTTCATAGAGACAGGAAGTAGACAGAGCGTTACTGACAGACTGGGAAGAGAGGAGCCGCAACAATGGAGAATATGAGGAAAATAATCAACAGTACAGCAGGAAAACCTGTTCTAGTAGAGCCTTTGTGATAATAGGGCCTCTTTAAGAATAATGTGCATTCACTTTAAATTGTAATTATAAGATTAGCATGTGTAAGATGTTGATGATGCACCAGCCAATGTGTTAAAGGAAACTTTTGCTAATTTAGTTGTTATAGCACAAAATTATCTTTTCCTACTCCAGTTTGAAAGCGGTTTCACAGTAATAAACAGGCAAATGCCAGTGTTTAAGTTCTTCACTAACGAAAGCAATTATCATTCAACTATAGTGTGTGTGTGTGTGTTTGTTTTTGTGATATATGAGGACACAAATGTGTATAATGACATGCATATTACACTGGTATTACAACTTACACGTGACTTATGAGGACATTGCATGAGTCCTCATATTTCAAATAGCTTAAAAAACATAAAAAACAATGTTTTTTTAAAAATTTAAAAATGCAGCATGTCTCCTGTGATGGGCAGGTTTAGGGACAGGGGCTGTGTGTGTGTGTGTGTGTGTGTGTGTGTGTGTGTGTGTGTGTGTGGACAGAATATATAGTTTGTACAGTATAAAAACCATTACGCCTATGGAATGTCCTCATAAATCACAAAAACAAACGTGTGTGTGTGTGTGTTGGGTAGGTTTAAGGGTCGGGTGATTGTGTGTGTGTTGGGTAGGTTTAGGGGTCGTGTGATTGTGTGTGTGTGTGTGTGTGTTGGGTAGGTTTAGGGGTCCTGTGATTGTGTGTGTGTGTTGGGTAGGTTTAGGGGTCGGGTGATTGTGTGTGTGATGGGTAGGTTTAGGGGTCGCCGGGTCGGGTGATTGTGTGTGTGTGTGATGGGTAGGTTTAGGGGTCGCCGGGTCGGGTGATTGTGTGTGTGTGTGATGGGTAGGTTTAGGGGTTGGGTGATTGTGTGTGTGTGTGATGGGTAGGTTTAGGGGTCGGGTGATTGTGTGTGTGTGTGATGGGTAGGTTTAGGGGTCGGGTGATTGTGTGTGTGTGTGTGTGTGATGGGTAGGTTTAGGGGTCGGGTGATTGTGTGTGTGTGTGTGTGTGTGTGTGTGTGTGTGTGTGTGTGTTGGGTAGGTTTAGGGGTCGTGTGATTGTGGTGTGTGTGTGTGTGTGTGATGGGTAGGTTTAGGGGTCGGGTGATTGTGTGTGTGTGTGATGGGTAGGTTTAGGGGTCGGGTGATTGTGTGTGTGTGATGGGTAGGTTTAGGGGTCGGGTGATTGTGTGTGTGTGTGTGTGTGATGGGTAGGTTTAGGGGTCGGGTGATTGTGTGTGTGTGTGTGTGTGATGGGTAGGTTTAGGGGTCGGGTGATTTTGTGTGTGTGTGTGTGTGATGGGTAGGTTTAGGGGTCGGGTGATTGTGTGTGTGTGATGGGTAGGTTTAGGGGTCGGGTGATTGTGTGTGTGTGTGTGATGGGTAGGTTTAGGGGTCGGGTGATTGTGTGTGTGTGTGTGTGTGATGGGTAGGTTTAGGGGTCGGGTGATTGTGTGTGTGTGATGGGTAGGTTTAGGGGTCGGGTGATTGTGTGTGTGTGATGGGTAGGTTTAGGGGTCGGGTGATTGTGTGTGTGTGTGTGTGATGGGTAGGTTTAGGGGTCGGGTGATTGTGTGTGTGATGGGTAGGTTTAGGGGTCGGGTGATTGTGTGTGTGTGTGTGTGTGATGGGTAGGTTTAGGGGTCGGGTGATTGTGTGTGTGTGTGTGTGTGTGTGTGTGATGGGTAGGTTTAGGGGTCGGGTGATTGTGTGTGTGATGGGTAGGTTTAGGGGTCGGGTGATTGTGTGTGTGTGTGTGTGATGGGTAGGTTTAGGGGTCGGGTGATTGTGTGTGTGATGGGTAGGTTTAGGGGTCGGGTGATTGTGTGTGTGTGTGTGTGTAATGGGTAAGTTTAGGGGGCGTGTTAGTATGTATGTGTGTGAGATGGGTAGGTTTAGGGGTTGTGTGTGTGTGTGTGTGTGATGGGTAGGTTTAGGGGTCGGGTTAGTGTGTGTGTGTGTGATGGGTAGGTTTAGGGGTCGGGTTAGTGTGTGTGTGTGTGTGTGTGTGTGTGTGAGATGGGTAGGTTTAGGGGTTGTGTGTGTGTGATGGGTAGGTTTAGGGGTCGGGTTAGTGTGTGTGTGTGTGTGTGTGTGTGTGTGTGTGTGTGTGTGAGATGGGTAGGTTTAGGGGTTGTGTGTGTGTGTGTGAGATGGGTAGGTTTAGGGGTTGTGTGTGTGTGTGTGTGATGGGTAGGTTTAGGGGTCGGGTTGGAGTGAGTGTGTGAGTGTATGTGTGTGTGTGAGTGAGTGTGTGAGAGTGTGAGTGTGTGTGCTGTAGCCAGCTGTGGCAGTGCTGCTGGTAGATGTGTATCAGATGCGAGTGTGATCACACACACATGTGTGCCGCCCCTGTGGCTGCTGAGGCTCCAGTAGGTCTGGCCCGGCACTAATTCGGGTGCTGGGGGCGTTGGCTGACCCCGGTGCAGGAGCACACACTCCTGTGGGACAAACTCAGCGTGTCCCGCAACTCCCAGATCCTGCTCTCCGGCTCCGGCTGTGCGTTTATGAGGAGAGGAGACCGGGACCAGCAGCCTGTGATGTCATGAACGACACTGTTACATCACAGACGTGAAACGTGACATCTCGTGTTCGTTGAGCGTGAGCGTGCGAGATTAAAGACTTGAGTAAACGAACGTGTGTGTGTGGATGTAGAAGTGTAAATATTGCAGTTTTGGTAATGATGAACATATGGTTATTCGCTCCCCATCGTGTCGTTCCAAAACTTTTTTTTCTTTTTTCTTTTTGGACCTTAAAATATGTTCGGTAACACTTTCTATAAAGACCATGCTTATAATGAATTATAGCTCCATTTATACTTATTAGTGCATGATTGATTATGAACATGCACATTGAAAAGCAAATGCATGACTTGTAAGTATAAAAATAACATAAATGTAACTATAACTGTTCTTATAATGCAGTATAGGTTTTAATGAGTCTTTATAAATATATTTATGAAATAGTAATACTTATAATGAATTATAGCACCATTTATACTTATTTATAAGCATGGACTTCATATAAAGTGTTACCATATGTTCTTTTATATTCAGCTGTGGAAAGTGAGTCACATGGGTTTGTGGGTGAACTGTCGCTTTAAGATGATTGATCTCAAACTGATCATGTCATCTGTAGTGTCGTTGTTTTAAGTGTGTTCGTACATCTGCAGTTTGTAAATATTGTGTGGTTCATTTGATTTCACACTGACAAAAAGTTGCCCTAACTTAAAAACAAAACAAGGAAACTGTTGCAATCAATTTAAGTTAACTCAACTAACAACTGACAATACTTTTATTAATTTAATGAGTACCATGTAATCTATTAAAGAAAAAAATAAAAAATAAAGAGTGTTTAGCATTTCATACCATTTTCTTATTCCTGTGTTTGAGTTTCATAGCCAACTACATGATTATTCGAGGCAAACATGATGACAAATATATTAAATCCAACAGTTGAACGATGAGATACATATATACATATGAACGACACATATTCCTAAACACACACTGATGATCAACAGATGTTAATTCAGTAAATATATGAACTCTGAACCCTTAACCAGCTAACTAACAGTGACCGCAGCATAAATAAAGCCATATTTAATATGAGTTACCACATAATTTCAAGCTGCAGTGCATGCTGGGAACTTGCATAACATTGTGCAATGTAAAATTAGTTTGTTTTGAACAAATACTAGAGTATCAGGGCAACGAAACAACAAAATAATAAACCGACTCCTTGTTCAAGCTACTTTTTTTTACAGTTGTATATCGGCGTTATATTGACCAGGAGCCACTAATGTTACTCTTCACATGAAAGACTGTTTGTGTGGTTTCTTGGTACTCAAATCACTTGCTGTTGTCATCTTCACCTGTTGTTTACTGTGTGTGTGTTGGTTTTCATGTGTTTTGGGACAGAGGTTAAAGAGAAGGGTAAAGCTGACTAACCTACTTCCTTTATGATGTCTATATCTATCATACCAGCACTGTCTAGTGTGTCCTGATCTGTGAAATACTGAGAAACACATGGCCACATCGTCCTAATCTCAGTTTATCAACATTGTTGTTTAAGGCGAGACACTACAGGTGAATTGGGTAAAATTTTTAACTAGTAGATATCACCATGAAACTTTCCCAGTTTATTACCAAGATTGAGATGAGAAAAAAATGTATTACAAGTTTTCTGTAATTTAATGTTTAAATATGCAAATTAGGCATTCTCTAATTAAATATGCACTAATTTGCATATATTTTAAAAGACGAAATCTGAGTATTGGATAAAGCCAGGTTCAAAATCATTTTTCATTCCTGTAAATCAGAATATATTGTCAATAGCCTTAAATTATTTTCGCCATGTTTTTTGGAATAAAATGTTATATAAATCAGGCTAGGAATAATATATTTACAAATCCCTCAGTAAATGTCTTCATAATATAACTAGGTACAAGACTGGAAAGTTTGGTGTATATTGGTGCTAATGAAGTAGAGATTTCTGACTTGGAGTATGAGAGAAAAGTCATTTTGAGAAAACGGGCTTGGCATATTTGCATCAGCCAATGAGATTGTGTATTTAGAGTTAAATCCCCCCTTTTACTTTCACGATTGGTTCCTGATTAAAAGGAAATTACCATATTTGGATCCGACAGTACTGTACAGGAGAGAGAGAGCTTTCTAGCGGTGTGTGTGTGTGTGTGTGTGTGTGTGTGTGTGTCTGTGTCTGTGTGTGTGTGTGATGACGGTGCAGACAGAGATCGCGAAGCAGCGCGTGGATTTAAAACTTTTGATGAATTTATGAGAAATCTACAGACGCAAACAGACAGTGTAGTAAAATAAAGACCTAAATCTGTATTTCTGACTTTTTTTTCAACACAAGTCTGAAAGAAGACATGTTATTGAAGACAAAGATCCCAAAATCTCAAAATTGACCAGTGAAAAAAAAATGATGTTTTTGCCTGCCATGTCTCGCCTTAAGTTAATCATCGTGTTAAAGCTCGTATTTGAAGTTCATAATCTGCACTAACTTCATCTGAAATGCCTGTTGTACACAATCGCACTAAAAAGACTCTTTTTAGTGATGCACGATATATTGGCATCCAAATCGGTATTGGTCGATATATGATCATTTTTAATGTTATAGTTATCGGCCCAATAAGAAAATTTGGCCGATGTATTAAAGTGATAATGTATTATTTCCTTCAGCTGAGACTATTCAGATGCGCATGTTCAACGTGATGGTTTTGAATTGCTTGAAATATGATTGGAATCACAAAAAAGGAAAATACAGTAAAGTAGTGCATCGTGTGCAGCACAAGTCTGACATGTCGGCTACAAAAAATTATTATAAGGACATAGTTATAAATGTCTGCTTGGGACATAGTAAAACTTTTGTTTTTGTAACCAGGCTCTCACAAATTATATAAAAATTTGGATTTAGATTTATCGGCCAGTATATCGGTTATTGGCTTTCAAATATAAAGAATTATCGGTTATCGTTATCGGCCAAACTTTTCATATCGTTGCATCCCTAACTCTTTTATCAAGTCTTTTAGTGTAATTCTACAAACGTCCTCCTTCAGCTCGTGTGTTTCTGCTGTCAAATCTGCACTGATTTTATCAAGTAAACGCAAGGATAACTTTGATATTGTCAGTAATATTTCAGACTGACGCAGCTTCGGCTTACTTGATTATCCAGACATCATTTATTAGAAAAATCACGAGTATCAAATATGATCATCAGGCTTTTGAGGAACTGAATCTCACAAATGTATTGCATTGCATTATCTTTGATTTATAAAACTAAGCGTTTATAGTGATGGCGTGTCCTGTCAGAAAACCTCTGCGTCTCGAGCGTCCCTCAGAAGCTGTTGCACACGTGATCGAGGAATATCGAGCGCGGATGTAGGCGACCGCTGCAGTTATGGAAATATAGATGTTCATTTCAGCCGGGCCGTCGCCACAAACTGATCACTGTAAGAGTAGGGAGATCCCAGATCTGCAGCCCGCTCCCTTATGGACCGTGGTTTTCTCTGCGGTTTTTCCCCCTCTTATGATCGTCTGAAGCCAACTGGAAAGCATTTCGCTGCTAAAAATAGCTCTCCGCTTGTGGGACCCAGAACAAGGTCTTCTTGGATCTCGAGGAAAAAGAAAAAAGGAACATAATGACAATCTTAAAAAGTAGCTCTCTTTGTAAGATGAGAACGATTTTCAGGGAAACCCCCCCCCGCTTCTACAACAATCATGTTGCTACATGACGACGAATTTAGCACTTCTTTTAAAGTGTTTGTTTTCATTGTTGCACGCGTGTGTGTGTGTGTGTGTGTGTGTGTGTGATGCCGCTGACATACATCCTACATCCTGTGCTGGGTGATCTCTGCGAGGTTTCTCTGTCTCAGTGAGAGTGGAGTGAAGATGAGGTGTGCTGTGGTTATGCCTGTGAGTATTTGTGCAACTGCACTTTTACTACCATGCAAGCGCTGCAGGATCTGCTGAAGGAGGAGCGCGCGTGTTCCCCTGCGTCTGAGGCTTATCTGATGCTCGAGGAGCTGTGGGCGTAGGGCTGTGGAGTAACTAAGGTGTGAAGCTGCTCTCCTGCGGAAGGGAGTCAGCAGGAAACACTGAGGCTGTAACCACGCGGCGCACCTGGTGCACCTCGTCGAGAACGACTTTAAACAGTCGCACGGTTTTCTTCCTTAACCGTTTCACTGCCAGAGGCGCGTAGAGCGTGACCGACGCTTCTAGGGTCCGAACGCGAACGCGATTCACGCCTAGGAATCAAGCTTTAAAACGAGGGACTGTTGGAAAAGCTCTAAATGTCGTAGCAAAGGAAAGGACAAAAGTACTTAAAAGATAATTTTTCCTAGCGTTAAGAATATTTGACAAATCTGTAACACTAAGGTTCATTAGTTAACTTTAGCTATATGTTAGTTGTGCATGAACTAACAATTACTGTATTTATTCATCTTTGTCAATGTTAGTTGACATTATTTTTTGTTCATGTTAGTTCACAGTGCATTAACAAACGTATTAGTAAATGTTGAAATTAATATTAACTATGATTTAATAAATGCTGAAGAAGTATTGTTCATTCTTAGTTCATGTTAACTAAGGTAGTTAACTAATGAACGTTGTAAAGTTTTACCAAAAATGACCCTTTTTTCACTTTAAAAAACCTTTTTGTGCAATGGAAATGTTAACCCCGTAAAGCCTGCACATTTCTAATGCCTCTGATATGATCAAAACTTTGAAAGAAAACAAAAGCTGAAACAAACCACCACATGCCTTTAGATTGTTTTATCAAGTAAAAGTATTTTAGTGTAATTGTACAAACGTCCTCCTTCAGCTTGTGTGTTTCTGCTGTCAAATCTGACCTGATTTATATCAGGGAAACATAAGAATAACTAATAAAATTGTTAGTAATATTTCAGACTGACGCAGCTTTGGTTTACTTGATTATCCAGACATCATTTTTTAGAAAAATCATGAGTATCAAATATGATCATCAGGTTTATTTGTTCATCTCTCAATCATCATTGTGTTGCATTGCATTATGTTTTAAAACTACAGAGCTTTGATCATAAAACTATTTAAATATCATCTTACTAAGACATTATTATTAGTATTATTATTAGCAGATATTGATATTTCTATGCATTTTATTTGAGTATCTGCTACACTATTATAAACATCTCATCGATTTACATGCAAGCATCAGAATCTAATCAATCCTTTTGCCATATTTCTCCACCAAATTGCATATTTTTGCTCAATTTAAGCTTTTTTTCCCCTCCATATTCTCACTATATTAGACTATATGAGCCGTAAAAGCCCGATGCTCTTCATGGACCAGTGGAGGCCTGTAAAGAAGCCTTATTTTCAGGAGTGTTTGTGTGCAGTGTTAGTGTCAGGAGTGAAGCGTCAGAAAGATCCCTGTCCGTTTGAAGAGATTCCCTGTTGTTTAATGGCAGATGAAGTTCATCTGTGTGATTTACAGCGGGATGAGATCACTCCAGTGTCGTCCCTGCTTGTTCTGAGGGATAAAGATCCAAAATATGACCGTATTTGGTTTTGATTCAGACCCTCTGTTAATTTATGCCGACTTCTGCTTTTAATTATACGCTTTCCAGCCACATGTTCCGATGAAAGAACACACATGCGTCAGGAAAAGCCCGGCTGTGAGTGTCCGTCGCGTCGAGTCTGGGGATGTGAGGGCGGGGGGGCGTGTTTTTGACTGATCTTCTGCGCTTGCTCAAGGCTTTGTGTATGTTTGCTTGTTTGAGTACAGTTGTGTGCGGTAAGATCTTGTGGTTTACCATGGAAAATGAGACCAGACCGAGCCTTCTCTCCTCACCTGAAAAACAAAGCAACCCTGCAAACACAGAAGACACGATGGAAACTTTCACTGACTTACTATTGTATTATATTACTAGATAAAATGCAGCATTAGTGGATGTTAATAAATACAGGTTCGTGTTTAACACACAGAAGTGCAATCTCAATAGAGTAATATAGAGTTTATATGATAGAAATGTAAGGGTTATAATCAGGTTAAGATTTTTCAAAGTTGTAAATAAAAGAGCATTTTACAAGAATATACCATTTCAGTATTTCTACATAAAGAATTAACAGATTTAATATAATATATATATATATATTTTTAAATTGTCCGATTCTTAAATATTACTAATAGTTGTTATTATTGTACCAAAGGTTTGATGTTTTGTCAACCCTGTTACATTCGGAATGACCTTCAACCCAATAACATAATTTTCTTTTTTGTTTTTGTTTTTTATTTAAAGCCCTTACATTATGGAAACCTTTATAATGCATTATAGTATATGTTAATGCACTATATCTTTTCAAAAATAATTATAACCAAAGTTAAAATGTATTATACAGTCAAACCAAAATATATTCAGACACCTTCAACATTTCTCACTTTATAACAGTTTATTCGCTATAGTTTAGAAAATGGTAATAAAATATAACTCAGAGTTATTAAATCAGTTTATAAATCAGAGTTATTAAATCACTGGTTTTGTCCATCCTTCTGTTAGACTGTCTCACACATGAATTATGTTGAATATCTGTCAGCTGTTAAAATTAAGACATTTTATGATACTCAAAGTAAAATCTCGATTCCCATAAAGCCCCATAAATGACTGATCTGACACTCCTTACATGAAGCGCTCACTTGGATTTTGGATTTTAAAGCTAAATGCACAATAATTTAACATAGCACACATATATATTGGCTGGAATAGTCAGCATTTTATTGATAGGTTTCAATTAAAGCATAATTTATGATCAACATTCCTCTTGACTCGTCCACTATCGAGACTGGATTTTGTTGTGATGCGTTCTGATATGTTGTCCAATGTCCGATGTTTTACCAATGTTTATACATCAGTCATTCACGCTAGAGCTCGGCTAATGTATACATTGCATAACCCACATGTTGTTGATACAGTTTCCACGTGTTCACCGCAATATATTAGAAACATACTCTGTAAATAAATTAGTACAAGTAAAATATATGGCAAATTGAAGTACCATTGATGGCACATGTTAATGCTGATGGTGAGGAATAGCAACATCTCATAATGTATGTTACCTCAAACTGAGTAGTGGATCACTGAAGCGTCCGGGTTGAATGAATGGTTCTTCTTCTTCTAGTGTTTCATCATCGGACTCGCGCTCGGATTGATATGGTAAAATCGACGTCATTGTTCGTTACTGTGTTTAGTTTACGGTGTAGGAAGCCTCAGGACACGCAGAGCTGTCGGTGTTATGGCAATGGGAGTTACGCGGTAAACCAATCACAACAGACTCAGCCGTCTGGCCAATCAGAGCAGAGTAGACCAATCACAACAGACTCAGCCGTCTGGCCAATCAGAGCAGAGTAGACCAATCACAACAGACTGAGCTGTCTGGCCAATCAGAGCAGTGTAGACCAATCACAACAGACTGAGCTGTCTGGCCAATCAGAGCAGAGTAGACCAATCACAATAGACTGAGCTGTCTGGCCATTCAGAGCAGAGTAGCTCGCGGAAAGGAGGGATTTAGAGAGATTGATTCATTTGGCGAGTCGTTTGAGAATCATTGAAAATCTGGTGATGTGCAAATCAGGGCTGCACGATTCTTGCTAAAATGTGAATCACGATTTTTCTCCATGGGAATTGAGATCACGATTCTCTTACACGATTCTCATTTTTTCCACCAAAATGTATTGCACTCAAGTACAAAAAAAACAACAACAACAAAAAAACACAGGACATTCAGTATAATAAAGTGCAGTAACAAAAAATTCTTCTAAATTGTCTGAGCTGGTGTTTTGGGGTTGTGCTAGCCTATGTACTGTCTGTGTATTACATGAACCAAAAGAAAGTATATATAATATTTTCTGGCTAGTTTACTTTAGCTTTTTTTTATAATACACCATACTTTCACCCAAACTGAATAATTAAAAAACAAGTTTAAATGGGTAGACTAAATCTTCTATAAATATCTTTGAGTCTTCATTTTCTTTTTTTGCCTACTCCAGTTCTTGTTAAAACTGACTAGACATGCTAATTCGGTGTGAAATTACTTTTGTGTGAAATCATATTTATTTTGTCCATCAAAAGTGTGCTTTTACACACATGAGGAAAGAAAAATAATCTTATCCGTTTGAATTCAGATTATTTTTCTTTCCCCATTGGCAGATCATTTTGCTTGTTTTCAGCAAAAACTCACTTAATTTTTATTTTTCCCCCCAGAAAACAAGACATCATATCTTATGGCATTTTACTACTTTAGTAAATGCATCTTGGTTTAAGAACTTTTAGTTATTTGGACCGGAAACAAGACAAAAATACTGAGTAAGAAAAGCATTTTTTTGCAGTGTAGAGACCAGCGGCCTGTCTGAATATGATGATTATGATGAAGAAGATGATGATGATGATGATTATGAGGATGAGTATGAAGATGAGGAAGATGTTTGAGGATGAGGAAGATGATTGAAGATGAGGAAGATGAGGATGAGTATGAAGATGAGGAAGATGATTATGAGGATGAGTATGAAGATGATTGAAGATGAGGAAGATGATTGAGGATGAAGATGAGGAACAGAGGAAGATGATTATGAGGATGAAGATGATGAGGAACAGAGGAAGATGATTGAGGATGAAGATGAGGAACTGAGGAAGATGATTATGAGGATGAGGAAGATGATTATGAGGATGAAGATGAGGAAGCTGTAGATGAGGAACAGAGGAAGATGATTATGAGGATGAAGATGAGGAAGCTGTAGATGAGGAACAGAGGAAGATGATTATGAGGATGAAGATGAGGAAGCTGTAGATGAGGAACAGAGGAAGATGATTATGAGGATGAAGATTAAGATGAGGAGGATGATGAGGAGGAACAGAGGAAGATGATTATGAGGATGAGGAAGATGATTATGAGGATGAAGATGAGGAAGCTGTAGATGAGGAACAGAGGAAGATGATTATGAGGATGAAGATTAAGATGAGGAAGATGATGAGGAGGAACAGAGGAAGATGATTATGAGGATGAGGAAGATGATTATGAGGATGAAGATGAGGAAGCTGTAGATGAGGAACAGAGGAAGATGATTATGAGGATGAAGATTAAGATGAGGAAGATGATGAGGAGGAACTGAGGAAGATGATTATGAGGATGAAGATTAAGATGAGGAAGATGATGAGGAGGAACTGAGGAAGATTATTATGAGGAAGATGATTATGAGGATGAAGATGAGGAAGATGATGAGGAGGAACTGAGGAAGAGTTTCCCCACATGGAGTCCCAGCAGGAAAAGTCATATCCGCAGTTCTTTATGCGACTCTTTCCCATGTTTGTGCTTTAATGAACCCCTGGTCTTCCTCACCGCACTCATGTGCCACACACACACACACACACACACACACACACACACACACACACACACACACACACAGCTCTCCGTGCAGGAGCGGCTCTCCATCAGTCCGGGGAAGTCAGGGGCAATTAGGGGACGCAGGGGGGAGGAATATCCAGAGCCACTCCGGTTTCTTGCACAGAAAACCACATTTTTACAGTACAAATCCTCATCAGACAATGCGCCGACCACAGGACAAATGGGATGCAGTGTTTGGAGCGGGAGGAATGACAGCAGAGCAACGGATCCACGCTTTCATCTGATTCCTCTGATCTGATTAATCTGATCTGAATCCTTGTATCTGATTAATCTGATATGATTCCTCGTATCTGATTAATCTGATCTGATTCCTCTGATATGATTCCTCTGATCTGATTAATCTGATCTGATTCCTCGTATCTGATTAATCTGATCTGATTCCTCTGATCTGATTCATCTGATCTGATTCATCTGATTCCTCTGATCTGATTCATCTGATTCCTCTAATCTGATTCATCTGATTCCTCTGATCTGATTAATCTGATCTGATTCATCTGATTCCTCTAATCTGATTCATCTGATTCCTCTGATCTGATTCATCTAATCTGATTCATCTGATTCAATTCCTCTGATCTGATTCATCTAATCTGATTCATCTGATTCAATTCCTCTAATCTGATTCATCTGATTCCTCTGATCTGATTCATCTGATTCCTCTGATCTGATTCATCTGATCTGATTCATCTGATTCCTCAGATGTTTCAGGCTGTTCATACTTGGCAGGTTTGGTTTGATTAAACTGATCTCTGGTGCGATTGCGGTTCATTTGAAGAGCGTTTATCCCAGAAACACAGCATTGTTTTGGTCATAAAAGCCATCCAATAGTGTGACCTTTTACTTAATACTTTTGTTTTGTATCTTTAGGTTCGGTGTAAAAAACAATAGTGTAAACCAGGGCTAAATGTATCATTTTCTTTTTTGGTCCGAGCCAAATGAACCAAGAGAACTGTGAACACACCTTTAATATCACAAATGTCAAAAAAGATCTGGGTAATTTCACAGATATCAGTACCACAGACTATGAAGTGTTTTGACATCAGTAGTGTGAATGTTGTGATGCTTTAGTTGAACCCTTCAGAATATTTGGCCAGTTGAATCACACAAACCCTCCTGAAAATAAGGCTTCTTTACAGGCCTCCACTGATCCATGAAGAGTATCGGGCTATCACGGCTCATATAGTCTGATATAGTGAGGGCAAAACAGCTCAAACGAAGCAAAAATATGCTATTTGTTGCAGAACTGGCTGTTAAAGGTGCAGTGTGTAATATTTAGGAGGATCTGTTGACCGAAATGCAATTTCATATACAGAACTATGTTTTCAGTGATGTATGAAGGCCTTACATAATGAACCGTTATGTTTTTATTACCTTAACATGAGTTGTTTCTCTCTACACACACACACACACACACACATACACGTACACACACACACCGCGGGTCCCCTTACATCGACATGTTTCTACAGTGGCCCTGAGCGGACAAACACGTTTCGTCACTATGTTGTTCTTCATGATAAGAAGCTGCTAAAGTCAGCGCAATGACACTATAATGAACAAGTCACAATAATATTCGCAATAACATATCATTATACTGAATAATTTATCTTTGTAAAGAAACCTCATTGCTTAACTGGCTACTCTCTGCTGTCTCAGACGACGACATCACTTCCTGTCGGCCACCGTAACCTCTGTTAAAACTTACACACTGCACCTTTAAGTAAGGGATAATGTAGATCCAGCCGGTTGTTATCTCAGAATAAACCCTGACGGGGTGATCAGGATCAGGTCTCCATCAGCCTGAAGGGGTTTATTCTGAGATAACAACCGGCTGGATCTACATTATCACACTTATTACACGCTACTTTCCACATGAGTAAATAATTAGACACAAAATATTGATCTGAGTTGATTAGCTCTTTAAAGTAACAACAGGTAACTTTTCAACCTTCATAATATATTTCCAAGTCTCTTGTGATGGTACATCGACTTACAATAGGTTGAATGACAGGTCTGCCATAGCCTGACGGGGTCTATAGCGTTTTTAATCGTACTTTTAAACTTTGGGTTTCTGGTAGTAACCGGCGAACAAAGAGAACTACAAAATTCGACTGCTTTACGGCATATACGTCACTTCCACCACCACCCCCACTTCCTTAAAATCGGACGTGCGAGCCAAATGTTATAGTCATGGCCGAAGCAGCACAGAAAAACAAGAAAGCAAAGGTTTTATCGGAGCAAAGCAAAAAGAGAAAGTGATCGCGTTAAAGGCAGAACGAGGATCAACATTGGGCCAGCGTTTTCTCACTGGCGTGAGCTGAAGGAGGAGGGGGGGTGCCCGACCAATGCGGACTTGGCTGTCATGCTTTTGGACTAGTAAGTAAGTTATATTGCTTGCATACTATCTCTTTGTTTTTTTGGGCTGCCTGACTATGTTACGGAAGCTATCTTATCCTCCGTTTATCTTCATGAATCAAGTAATGATAGTAGAGCAGCGAATTATCAATCTGGTTGCTGGTAAACGATATTCTAGTTTTTGATGGTTACCTATCGCTAGCATTCTCGTTCTGATTTGAACTTTTCAATTGATGAAATGCAAATAGCAAATGTTTGACCTAAAAAGTGTAGTTTACTCAACATGTACAAAGAAAGGAGGAAGATTATTAATATTATCATTGTGTTCATAGCTTCTCATTTGTTACATGTGTAAAGTTACTTGATTGTGTAATTTCCGATTTTTGATTTATTGATAGCTACAGAGGCAAACGGGATTCTTGTCGCAATTTTTTCGGATGACGAATTTGCACCCTCATGTTGTTCTTGTGCAATACTTCCGTGTGATTAGATTCTACAAACATGAAGGGTTGTTGTGTTCAGTGCATGACTAACTTACCTCAACAAAAGTCGAACTCAAATGTGTTGCTTTTTAGAATATTTTTCTTGCCAAGCTATAATGCAAATCGATTTGTAAAATTTGCAGATTAATTTATGGTAGCTTGATATTATAATATACACTATATATGGTTATTATCTACCACTCAAACATTGCATTGAAGTATCATATAGATTCAGTAAAACGGTAACCAAGAGACTAGGCTACTATAATGACGCTGGCTTGTAAACGTGAGCATCGCGATCATTTGTCGTTAGAAAAAAATAAAACCCATGAAATTATATTCATATGACATGCTGAAATATATGCCACTGTACCTGGGATGAAGACATTTCACACGCGACGCAAGCAGAACACCTGCATGTGACCTCCTCCTACAGTGTTCAGGCCTATCATGGTTGTCAACAAATGCACGTGCATGTAGGATGACAGAGTTTACGACAGTAGTAGAGGACAATACTGTTTCCCAACTGTAGGGGGACCCCGAGAGCAAAAGTAACCTGTTGTTACTTTAAAC